>JASAMX010000322.1:0-46453 GCA_030248175.1 Microlaimidae sp. YZB2_3
AGAAAAAATTTTCAGTTAAGGATACTTCGCTAACAAACAGTTGAGGATACTACGGTTGATTCAGACAATAAACAATAAATTTATAGCAAACATTAAATTACATACACTGGTTAAGTTTGGTACAAATCAACCTTACCGTTAGCAGGATATACTTACGTAAAAAAATTTTTTCCAGTTAATTATTTCTGAACAGAATTTAGATTTTTTTGGTGTAATATCCCGGTTGCTGAAACTATCAAACGCTTCTTGACGTTTTTTTTCTGCTCAGTAAACGTAAAAACAGAAAGGAAATAAACTTGAATTAGTTTAGAGATTTGTTTTTTTCCATTTGCTGCTTCCGGGCTCTCGAAATGTTTAAAATTGTCAAAAATATAATCGCAAAAATATTAATAAATATAGATAAAACAGTTTTAATAATATTGCAGACCTGTGAACGGTCTGCAACGGCCCCCCCGCTTTATTGAAGATTTGCCCCTCCCCGTTTTGTTCCCCCCCGCCAAATAGTGAAAAAGTACCCTATAATTATGACGCCGTTTTGACCTATGATGACGCCATAATCGCGAATTTTTTGCAGTTTTTAGCCTATTTCAATGTATTTTAAGCCAGTTTAGAGCTATTTTTACCTTATTTTCGCTTTTTTCTTTTTACCTTTTCTTTTTTTGTCTTTTTTCTCCTTTTTTTCTCTTTATTTTTCTCCCCTGCTTGCCCCCCCGTTTCAAAAACGTTACCCCCCGTGTCCCCCCTATTGGAATTGCCCTTCCCCAATAAAACCCCGGGGGCAGTGCACAGGTCTGCTAAAATGATTATTACATGGATTTAGCGCTGGTGTGGGTAGATCTGGAGCATACATTGTTATAGACAGCATGTTAAAGCAGCTGGAAACCCTAGGTTCCGTGAATTTCTACGCATTTCTTAAACACATTAGAACACAAAGGAACTACTTGGTTCAAACAGAGGTAAAAATAAGTTTTTTTAAACGAGTAATCGTTTTTCAAGTTGGTCTTGTAATTTTTTTACAATTTATTTAATTTTTTTTGCTTTTCCCAATGGTTAATAATTAAATTAGCTCAAAAACTATACTAAAAGAATTATTATGTTTTATACTAGCGTATACAAGAATAAAACGTTTTAACTAAAATAAATTTACATCAATAAGCTTTTGAAATTTAACGTTTTGTAACAGATTTAAGCGAATAACAAATTTAAGAGTCTGTCACGTTGGGGGAAAGTTGGACTTCACTGTACACATAGAATGTTAGAATAATCTTTGATAAGGAAGCTATTTCAAAAAGTAGTAATTTCCAGAGAATAATTTTTTATATAAAAGCAACGATTGTTTTTATATTAGTCGTAGTGATTTTCAGGAACAGTACGTGTTCTGTTACGAAGCGGTGTACATGGCACTGAGGGCTGGTCCCACAGAAGTAAGGAGTGGTGATTTGGAAAGTTACTTTTGCTCCCTCGCTCTCAAAATAGACGGCGAAACACAAACACCGTTGGAAATTCAGCACGAGGTATACGTATAATGTATATACAGATTTACTCAATAATTACATTTTTTGTGGTTAATTTAATAGCGTTCTCAGTTTAATGGCTGTAAAAAGTATGAAGCTTTTGAATTAGATCTTCTGTGTTTATTGCCAAGAATTCATGGTAACAAAAACAAAAACTTTAATGTTTTAACATAGCAAATAACCATTTGTGAGTTTTTATTTCAAGTTTTACAACTTATAATAATAATTTTTCGTATTTATTTATTCATAATATTCATAGTATGGTTACCAGACCTGTGCACTGCCCCCCCCGGGGTTAAAACGGGGGGGGCAACTTTTTTGAAACGGGGGGGGGCAATAAAACGAGGGGGGCAAGCAGGGGAAAAGAAAAAAAAAGAAGGGAAAAGGAAATAAAGAGACAAAAAAAGCGAAAATAAGGTAAAAATAGGTCTAAAATGGCTTAAAATGCATGGAAATAGGCTAAAAACTGCAAAAAATTTGCGATGATGGAGTCACTATAGGTCAAAAATGGCGTCATAATTTTAGGGTACTTTTTCATTTTTTTGGCCGGGGGCAATAAAACGGGGGGGGGGCAAATCCCCCAATAAAACGGGGGGGGGGTGCATTTTCAGACCGTGCACAGGTCTGTGATTACCGACGGCATTCTATTCATAAAACTGTTTAGTGTTAACTTTACCAGTCTAAAAATGCCTTTGCTATAAATGGGATTATGCACTGGGTTTTATACTACCCTGTTCCACTACTAGCCCGCAGACCTGTGCACTGCCCCCCCCCCGGGGTTAAAACGGGGGGGGGGGCAATTCCAAATTGGGGGGGCCCGGGGGGAAACTTTTTTGAAACGGGGGGGCAATAAAACGGGGGGGGCAAGCAGGAGGGAAAGAAAAAAAGAGAAAAAAAGGAGAAAAAAGAAAAAAAAGAAGGAAAAAGGGGAAAAAAGGGACAAAAAAAGCAAAAATAAGGTAAAAATAGGTCTAAAATGGCTTAAAATACATTGAAATAGGCTAAAAACTGCAAAAAATTCGCGATGATGGCGTCATCATAGGTCAAAAATGGCGTCATATTTTTAGGGTACTTTTTCATTTTTTGGCGGGGGGGGGCATTTTCAGACCGTGCACAGGTCTGAGCCCGTTACAAAAACCACCATTCGAGACCCGTCCTAGTTATATGCTCCCCTAAAATAAGGGTGCATAGTACTACTAATACGCTAAATATGTAATTATTAGTTTCGGATTTAGCTGGTCATCGAGACGGAAGAGTTTCCGTGCACGGCTGCCACTTCCGATTCCAACGGGAACAAAAATCGCCAACCGGATGTTCGGCCTCCTGATCAGTTCAGAGTTCGCCTCTCGGCCCGGCCCGGCCTGGACGGCTCGGACTACATCAACGCCAGTCATTTGCCGGTGAGGAGATGAGTAATTGACGTTCGATTAGAAACGAAATAACGTTTAAAAGCATAGGTGCGCGCGCAGATTTTCGGATTTTCGGTGCACTCACGGTAAAGGCGGGGGTAAGTACTAAGTAGTATATTGAAAATTGGCAGGACAATTAATCCACAAATAACTTATTCTTAACATTTTTACTGGGGCTCTCTAACCGTGGGGTCCCAGCTCCTCGGCGTATCGAATTCTATTCCAATGTGCTGGGGATTAAGCTGACCTTTATTTAGTCATGTGGTACAAGATTTTGAATGCAGTATTAAGGAACTTCAATCGAAATTATTCTCAAGTAGGACAGTAGAATGAAATCAATAATCGTATTAAAGGGAATAATCCTATTCAACTAATCAGTACAAAAAAGAAAAAAAATCAATCAACAATCAATTTGAAACAATCAAAGAAATCTTATTATCTATAGCTTTCATGATGAATTAAATTAATTCAATCTTTTCATTTCAATAAATAACATTATTCTCCCTATAAACGACATCTCATTTCATCTCCCTATAAACGACATTTCATGAACTTATTATCTATAGCTTTCATGATGAATTATATCAATTCAATCTTTTCATTTCAATAAATAACATTATTCTCCCTATAAACGACATCTCATTTCATCTCCCTATAAACGACATTTCATGAACTTATTATCTATAGCTTTCATGATGAATTAAATCAATTCAATCTTTTCATTTCAATAAATAACATTATTCTCCCTATAAACGACATCTCATTTCATCTCCCTATAAACGACATTTCATGAACTTATTATCTATAGCTTTCATGATGAATTATATCAATTCAATCTTTTCATTTATTCTCACTATAAACGACATCTCAATTTGAAGTTTTAATCAAAGGACTACAACAAATACACTTGGGTTTCGGAAGATTTATCAATTGATTCTCAAAAGATAAAGCGCCAAGAACCTTTAACTCAAAGCAAAGTGTAAAGAACTTATCAAATAACAATTTATTGGAATCACCAATACTAATCAAGGAAATTATATCACTTGTAGCTTTCACAACATAGGTCACCGACCTTCGACGGCTCTGGGGGGGGGGGGGTCCACACCCCGGGGTGTGGAGGTTTTTGACCTCCAGGGGGGGGCTCACACCCCGGCGGTGTTTTTTTTAAAAAAGCCGTTTAAAAAAAAACCCCCGGCGCTTCTGGGTGGTTTTTACCATTTTTTTGACCAAAATTGACAATTTTTTGACGAAACTTGACCATTTTTTAAGCATTTTTTGGGATTGTCTGGTGTGGGGGGGGGGTCGAAAATGGGCCTTAGGGGGGGGGGGGGGGTCAGGGGTTCAAGGGGTCGAAGGGGGGAAGGGAGGGGTCAAAAATGGGCCTTAGGGGGGGTAGGTCTCAGAGGCCGTAGGAGGGGGTGCCCCCCTACCTTCCCCCCCTTCGGTGACCTATGTTTCACAATGAATTAAATCAATTCAATCCTTTCATTTCAATAAAGAACATTATTTTTTTCTGAAAAACAGATCTCAATTTGAAGTTTCACTGAAAGTACAACAAGAATACTTGGGTTTCTGAAGATATATCCCTTGATTATCAAAAGATTAACAGCCAAGAAACCTTAACTTGAATCGGAATGTAAAGAAATTATCAATAACAATTCATAGAAATCACCAATACTAGTGGTTTGAATTCCAATCAATGTTGAAATAATCACACAAAATATAAAATGAGAGAACGTTTATTTTATTTTTTGCTTTTGGGTTTTTTCCCAAAAACTTTAACATGTTTTATACTTTTAAACCATATTTTAAAAATAATCTAAACCTCTTACTGTATGCACCGTAATGTATTTATAAAATTTGCTACCGTTGAAAAAAGAAACGATGCAATTATCCATTATCTTTAAAATAAGTAGTGTTGTGTGTGTTACGTGCGCGTGCATGGGGGCGTGTCGTATTTGTGTGCGCGCGCGTGCGTGTATGTGTGTGAGTATATATTATACACAGTGGCGTGCCCAGGATTTCATTTCGGGGGGGGGGGTGTGTGTGTGTGTGTAGTGTGAGGGGGGTGTGGGGGCCAGAGCCCCCTAGTGGGTCGAGAGCACAGGGGCAGAGCCCCTTGTCAGGGAATCGGGGGGGGGCGGATTCCCCCCGGGATAAAAATTTAACGCAATACACTACAATACAAAATAAACTTCAAGACCATAATAAAAACAAAACAAAAGGTAAGGTTATTCCAATCCAATCCAAACAAAAATTTAAAACGTTAATAACATGTTAGTATTAAACGTTAATAAAGGTTAATAGTGTTTATAGTAGTTTTATTTAACATAGTACCTTAACTATTGTATACCTTAAGTATTGAGCGGCAAAATCGATGAAAGAAAAACGAGATAAATTGTCAATTAAACACCCGCGAAGCGGGGAAAATTTGGTTTGACATAATATGCTTTTGGAAGGGCATCAGGAAAGTTTCTGATAATATTAAAAACTTGCTGAAAGTTAATTATGTGTGTGAAATTAAAGAAAAACTAATAAATTCAATTAAACTACCCGCGAAGCGGGGAAAATAATACTATAATATGCGGAAAAGTCATAAAAATCTTATAATATAAGAAATGCGAAATAATTTTGTGTGTAAAGTGCGTGTGTGTGTGTGTGTGACAAATAATTAAATAATAATAATAATAATAAAATAATAAGAAAAAAAATTTTCTCTCCCAAAATTCAAAAAACGTAAGGTCCCCCCTTACGAAAAAATCCGGCTTCGCCGGGTATTCGGGGGGGGGTCGGCGGCCGCCCCCCCCCGCCCCCCCCCCCCTGGGCACGCCTGTGTATCACAAAATAATTAAATAATAATAATAATAATAAAATAATAAGAAAAAAAATTTTCAATTCAAAAAAATAAGGTCCCCCCTTACCGGAGAAAACAGCTTGCCGATTTTCAGAGTCGGCCGCCGCCCCCGCCCCCCCCCCTGGGCACGCCAATGTGTGTGTGAGTGTGTGTGTGTGTGTGTGTGTGTGTGTGTGTGTGTGTGTGTGTGTGTGTATGTGTGTGTATGTGTGTGTGTGTGTGTGTGTGTGTGGGTGTGTGTGTGTGTGTGTGTGTGTGTGTGTGTGTGTGTGTGTGTGTGTGTGTGTGTGTGTGTGAGTGTGTGTGTGTGTGAGTGTGTGTGTGTGTGTGTGTGCAGTGTAGGCATGCATTTGTGTTACGTTCATACATTTGTGTGTCTGTGTGTGCATGTGGTTGCGCGGCTGCACTTAAGTGTGTCTGTATACGCGCGTGTGTGTGCGTGTGTGTATGTGTTTTTCTGTTACGTACATCCGCCTGTGCGTCTGTGCGCGCATGTGGCTGCGCGTGTGCGCATGTGTGAGTGTATCTGTGCGTATATATATTTATATATAGATATAGATATATATATATATATATATATATATATATATATATATATATATATATATATATATATGAATGCGTCTGCGGTGTGTGTGTGTGTGTGTGCGTGCGTTTGTGTGTGCGTGTGTCTGCGTGCGTGTGTGTGTATGTGTGTTTTAGTCCGCACGTGCATTTATACTTGCATAATCAATTTGTAGCGAAAATTGGAAAACAATATATCCAATGTATATCCAATAGAAACTTTTACCACATTTTAAGAAGAAAATATATTTTATACTAGTGGTTCCTCAAGGTATGTTTGACCGGGAGAAAATGCTTCAATGAAACTTATTTCTTATTCAACACCAGCACAACGTCAAAAGTTATTATTTTATCAAGCAATCGAATATGGATTTTTAAAAGTTCCTAACATCCTGCTTTTCAAAATTTAATATTACATGGCTATTTCGAATGCTCCTCATTTGTCAATAGCTTGGGTGATTCATAAAATAGTTGCAGTAAATCCTGGGCCTCCAGGAAAGCGTCTTTAACTGTAGCCATGTCTTCAGGTGGATCTTGTTATACCTCAATGTTTCTATCATATTTCTGCATTGTAAAGCATATTTCTATTGTTTTAATATGATTCTAATTAAAATTAAAAGTATAACAACCTGCATTCAACAATTACAGACAGTTAATCGTTTACTTGACAACTAGGTGTACGACTAACTAACATTTCACTACCAAGATACTCTAAATTTTTTAAGGGGGTCCGGGATACATCTAAGTGTTAGTGGACTGTATTCAAGGATTTTTGTTTGGGAAGGGGGTATAATATACCTCCTCCTTGTCCGCTTATCTGCGTTCGTAAGTGTGAATTGAACAAAGGTTAGAAGGTTATAGATAGGTCCATTACACTTCCTCCAGTTTTGATTGTCTTCTCGCCCGCGCTCAAAAAAATAAAAAGAAGTCTTTCCCTATTTTCAAAATTTGGTCCCTTACGATACGAATATTTTTGTCTAAACCGGAAACCCTTCGGAACCGGAACCAGAGCAAGTTTCGAACTTGTATCCTAATTTTTTACACAAAAAGCCTCCCTTTGTAAAGTAATATGTAATGTTTAATTAAAGGGTTTTCGACGGCAGGAAGAATTCATGGTTATGCAATTCCCTATGGAAAATACAGTGGCCGCCTTTTGGCAGTGCATTTGGGAATACAACTGTCAAACTATCGTTCTTTTATCCTCCGTTGATAGCGTAAGTGCATTTTCTCTTAATCAAAATACTTAGCTTTATTGTTAAATTGTAAAATTACCATAATTGTTTATTGCCATTGCCTTAAATTTGCCATGCCATAACTTAACCTGTTTCCTTGTTATACAGTTAAAAAAACAAATAACACCGCTCTCTTGTGTGTACCCATTACCCTTGTTGTTAATTCGTATAATACGAATTAAGAATAATCATAGTAATAAAAACATTTTTAATACAGTGTTTTTAAATTTTTACAACCTTACTATTGTTTGCTCTTTTTCCCCTGCCATATTTTAGAAATGTCCCCCTCGTTATATCCCGGGGGGCTTTTTACAGGTTTGAATAATAATAATAATGAAATACGGTTTCAGGAAAACCGGCAGTTCTGGCCTGAACTGGGAGAGTCCGGCCGTTGGTTTTACGAAACTTTTTTCCTTTACACTACAGAGCAGGGGACAAACGCGGGGTGCTCCTACACGGACTTGGTGCTCCAGAGCTCCGAAGACGAGTTTCAGCTCAACTGCCGTCTAGTTCATCGACCCGGGTAGGCAGTGGCCTTTGTTGTTTTTTTTTTTGTTACGACGTAGTAAATGCTGCATAATAATTCAAACTTTTGAGTTAGTGCAATACCTTCATAATCTTTGGCGTATTATTTTTTCTTCAATTTCTAATTAAGTGCGACTGAAAATGCTTCAAGGTTAAATTGGATAGGGTCAAAAATATCACAAATCATCAAACTGACCGATTTTTTTAAAATCCTCTAAGCTTTGCATATGGGACGTATACCCGAGCAAAGCTCCGTATATTCCGGCAACTCCGAATTTTAGAGAGGTTCTTTTGTCGCCGTTTTGGAGACTTTAAGAAGATGTAAATAATACTTACTGTACTCTCTTAGGTAGGCAAAGAATTATACTTACAATCATAGGTGGGCAGCCTCTTGGATTTTTTTTTGGGGGTATGTCCGAACCCGACCCCCCCAATTCGGGCGGGGGTGTGGGGGTTTACTTCCTTTTTTTAACGTTTTTAGTACGGGGACCCCACAAATTTAGGGGGTGGGGTGTCCGGGGTACCCTCAATTTTTAGGGAGCGGGGCATACATGGGAAGTTGGTCGGGAGTGTGGGGGGGTTAAACCCTAAATTAGGGGGAGGAGGTTAAAATCCGAGAAACTCAAATTACCCATTATCGTTTTTTTCTATAGTGCATTTTAGCCATATCATTTTTTGATTTAAAAGAAAAAATAGGTAAAAAAAAACGCTAATTTTAGGTCAAAAAGCCCTTTTTATTGCATTTTTGAGCTTTTTACTGTTTAAAACATTTTTTTGACCTCAAAACTTAAGTTTGGAGGCAATTGAAAGTTATTTTAGAGACATTTTTTTCTTCATTTTTTTCAAAATGAGGAGGAGGTTAAGATTTTCTTCCCCCTACTTCTGAGTGGGGGGTTAACCCTCTAACTCCCCGTGCCCTTGTATGACGGGGGGTTTTGGCTATAATCGGGATTTTTGAAGGGGTATAACCCTTCAGAGTGGGTGGTTAAACTCTCCATTTCAAAATTTTTCTTTTTTTGGAGGGGGGGAACGTTAACCCCTCTCCCTCCACCCCTCCCCTCCTGGCCACCTATATTTTGCTGTGCTTATAGTCGTACTATTCTATTCTACCTTACACTTAATATTATTGTAGCTGGCCGGAAACATGCGAATCGGTCAACAGCGTGTGGTCACTTATTCAAACGGTCCAGGACTGGCATTTAGAATACCACAATGGGCCAATTACTGTGATTGATAGGTAAAAATTGTGTATCCAGCTTCCAGGTTGAATTTTACACAAAGAGGATATAACTCCAATCACATGATTTACGTAGAACTAAACAAAAAAAGATAATAATAATAAAATTAGATTTTGTTTAAATATAACCATTTTTTTAAATTTTAGCTAAGTATTACTTTAGGATATTACACTTTTATATTAGTGAATAATATGGATGAGTATTGACAGCTATTATCAGAGTATAAATATTTTTTGTTTTGTTGTTGCAAAAAATAGATCTATTTTAGCTTCGGTGGAACGCCAGCGGCAAGTTTTTGCGCTCTCAGCTCCCTGAGTGCTCAACTGGAAGAGGAAAGTGCCTTGGACGTCTTCCAAATCGCCAAACTCTACTGCCAACGAAGAACCGGGATATTCCTTCAACTGGTATTATTGTTTATTACGCAATTTTAGTTATTTATTTAATTATTTTATAAATTATGTATTATATTACCCAGACCTGTGCACTGCCCCCCCGGGGTTAAAACGGGGGGGCACGGGGGGCAACTTTTTTGAAACGGGGGGGGGCAAGCAGGGGGGAAAGAAAAAAAAGAGAAAAAAAAGAAGGGAAAAGGGAAAAAAAGGACAAAAAAAGCGGAAATAAGGTAAAAATAGGTCTAAAATGGCTTAAAATACATTGAAATAGGCTAAAAACTGCAAAAAAATTCGCGATGATGGCGTCATCATAGGTCAAAAATGGCGTCATATTTTTAGGGTACTTTTTCATTTTTTGGCGGGGGGGCAAATCCTCCAATAAAACGGGGGTGCATTTTCAGACCGTGCACAGGTCTGTATTACCTAGTCCAGAATGATACTACTAATTTTTTGCATTTTGTTGTGGATTATCAGAAAGAAACTACGGATGTGTTGTGTTTTAGTGTCATTTTTTGACATCCGCGTTTACGGATGCAGATGCAGATGCGGATTTTTTAAAACAGATATCTGAGGATGCGGAGGTAAATGCGGATGTTTGATGTCGAATGAGAAATTTTATTTTTATTTTACCCTCAATAAAAACAAATTAATTTTCTTTTTTTTTCTGTTTTAGGCGGAATACGAATTTTTGTACACTTGTCTCGTAAAATGGATAGCGGCCGGTGGGCGTTTCCAGCAGAAGCACGTGACTCCGGACAGTAGTCTCGGCCGTCGCCAGTCCTCGTCCGGGAAAGTGTCTCCCAGCCAATCAGGGAGTGGCTCACTTTTCCGCCAATGGGCGACCGGAGGCGGGAGTTTTCTCCGCGGCGGCCGCCAATCGCGGAACAGCGGCTCCCTGCGGAGCCATTTGGGGGGTGGGGCTTCGATATGGAGGCATTCCAAAGTGTCCCAACAGGAGGATTGGCGGGAAGACGGTGGCCTTCCACCGGCCGGTCCGAAAAGAGACAGCGTGGTCTTGCTGTCCGTGGACGGGAATTTGCATACGATAACGGGCGGTGCCAGGCAGGAGCAGCGGCCAATAAGCGGCGACAATGGGGTAAACAAAACAACTGATTCCGCCCCTGTTGATAATATTCCAACCAGTGTCATCTTTGTGAACGGAGGAGCCAACAGTGCCCTAATGGACAGTTTATAACGCAGTCGGGGTCGATTTACCTATTCCTAAAATGATATTATTAGAAAAATACCTACTGCTTCTTGGTAAAAAAACATTTTTGTGAGATCAGTTTATAACACCTTTAACATCAGGAGTGGTGTGTTACCCAGTTTGTCAACTGCGTCAACAAATCAGCTTAAGACCACTCGTGGGCAAACCTCAACAGCATGTATTTTTGCTGCTGCGAACTGTTTTACAAAACAAGCCACGAAAATCTAAGGGATATGATGACTTATGAGTTATTAGCCTAAGAATAAATATATTTAATGCCAACCAGAGCTTGGTTTGCTAAAAATGATGCCAGAAAAATGCATTTTGGAAGATTATATAGTGAATACGGCCGAGTTCCCACGTGCAAGAGATGCTTGGATTAGGTGTGTGTGACTCACCAGCCGTTCAACTAAAGGCTACAGCGGGAATGCACCGTTATTTAAAATGTGTTTCCAGTTTAAAAATGTTGAAAAATGCTACAAAATGATAATACAAAAAAGAAAAAGCTTAAATAGTAGAGCAGTAACATTAACTGCGCCACTATTGTTATGCGGACAAGAAGTGACGCATCAGTTTCAAACCACTCGTGACCAGAAACTTGGTAACTACCATTTTACTGCCTTTCCGGTTTCAATTTTAAAGAAATATTACAATACAACACGTGGCAGTGGCAAGCTTTATCTGGGTTGCATAGCTTTATTTTACATTTCGTGTCCATAGGTGAGCAAAGGAAAACATGGGAAGCTACCGCAAGCTAAATGGACCTCTCTAATTTTTATGGTTTAATGTAAAAATCATAAAAAGTGGGTATTTTTTTTTCAGCAAAAATTTAAAATCCACGATCCTTTCTTATTTTCCTTAAACCCAAAATGGTTGATCTAAAGTGGAAAGTTAATAATACCCGTTTTCTTCCACCAAAAATATCGAGAGGCTACCCAAGTACGGCTACACATCCTATGTCACCATAGGTGGGCAGCCTCACGAATTCGGCGGGGGGGGGTATACCCGACCCTCGAAATTTGAGGGGGAGTGTCTCAAAAAATTTTTTGGGGTATACCTAAAGCTCAAATACCCCATTTTTAGCGTTTTTCTTACTGGAAACCCCCCAGATTTTAGGGGGGTTGTCGGCAGTAATTTTTTTTATCAGAATATAACCCCCCCAACCATACATGAGCAAGTTGGTCCGGAGTGGGGGGGGTTAAACCCCAAATTAGGGGGGGGGGTTAAAATCCGAGAAACGCAAAATACCCATATCGTTTTTTTTCTGGAGTGCATTTTACCCATATCGTTTTTCGAATTTTGAAGGAAGAATAGGTTAAACACACTAATTTTAGGTCAAAAAGCCCTTTTTATTGCATTTTTGAGCTTTTTCTTGCTTAAAACATTTCATTTTAACCTCAAAACTTAAGTTTGGAGGCAGTTAGAAGTCATTTTAAAGACATTTTTTTTCTTCATTTTTTTCCAAAATTGGGGGGGGCGGGGTTAACTTTTTCTCCCCCCCTCTTTGAGTGGGGGGGGGTTAAACCCACTTCTCAGAATTTGGGGGGGGTAACCCCCCCCCCCCAACCCCCCGTTCCCATGTATGCCCCCAACCAGCCTCCACCTCCCCTGCCCACCTATGTATGTCACTGTTATGGCATAAAATGTAGCAGCTATTTGTTATATAAAAATCGCATGTACATATCAATGCTTAAAGACAATAATGACGTCTTGATCTCAGGTTATCTTTTAATTTTCTTTAATAAACAACTGCCAATTTTTCATAATAGTTTTCTTTACTGCTATATTTGCGCTGTGGATAAAATTTCATTATTTTACTTATATACTAATTGAAAACTTAGTAATGTTGTGTATTATTAAAATTATAATTAATCAGCTTTAAATGTGATTGGAACCCGCTAGTCAAGTTAGCTAGTTTTGTGATTATATCAAACAATAAAAATATTCTAAAATATATGTTGTTCTGCAGTTTTATTTTTATTACATAAACACATTATTGGTAATAGCCTCCTACTTTTACATCAGTATATCACATTACCATTAACTATACATTGTGCAATTTTCTAATAATAGATCTTACGCTCTTTGCCGTGGCGAATTTTTGTTGTTGCCCAGTTTGTAATGTAATCTCAATTTAAAAACTGTTCTAACTATTATACAACATTATGTTCGCAACAAAATTTTTTCACTGATTAAAAAGCTAAGTTCAATTTCACTCAAAAATTGATAAAGCAGCATTGAATAAGCTTTAAAAAATCTGCTGGCAATTAAAAATTTTTAAAAATAGTTTGATAAAACAGTAATTAATGCCAACTAACAGAGCGTCAGATAAAATATATTTTAGCATTATTATCTTTGGAAGAAATCGCTTTTACGCTTATTATAACTATCGCAAATATATATTCCATAGACAAAAAGAAAATAGTTTGATCTTTTTCACGTTTTAAATTATAAAACAGCAAAAAACCAAAAAGAGCAGAAAAAGCGATCCCCGCAAGACAGAAAAGAGACACGAGAGGACAAGGGACAAGAAAGCAGCGCCCAAAAACCGAAAAACAACCCACACAGCACCGAGAAACAAGAAAAAACACCACAGCAACGACAAGCGCGAAACCCCAAAGAAAAGAGGAAGAAACAACAAAAGAAAAAGCGACCCACCCCGAGCACAACGCCGACCAAAAAAGCCAACGCGCGCAACAACCACCCCGAGAAAAAAAAAAAAAAAAAGAAAAAAAACAAAAAACCCACAAAGAGGCCAGCGCTCCAACAAACCCCCAAAAAGCGCGAGCCGCGCCAAACAAAAAAAAAAAAAAAAAAAAAACAAAACAAAACCACCCAGCGCGCCAACACACCCCGCACCAGCGAAACCCGCGCCCCCGCCCACCACCAAAAACAAACAAAAAAAAAAACCCCCCGCCAACAAGCCAACCCCCCCCAACCCAACCCCACCCAAAACAAAAAACAAAAAAAAAAATACCCAACCCCAACCACACCCACAAAAAAAAAAAAAAAAAAACAAAAAAAACACAAAACCCCCCACCCCCACCAACCCCCCCCCCATATGTCCTGCCCTCGTTTCAGGCTTTGTTAGTGTTTTCCATTTTTTTTGGTGTTAAATAATTTTATGACTTGAGAACGTTTAGACCGAAGCTCGAAATTTAAACACTACATGTCATGTTATCATATAAATCTTAAACCATAAACAATCAGCTGAAATTCAGGTGCAAAATATATATTTTAAAATTTAAATCCAAGGTCATTTCTTCAGAATGCTTTTTTGGACTATTAGAACAATATTATATCAAAACTATATAATATTACGAAAAATGTGCAACTCCTATATAAAAAGTACGGAAAAGTAGGCCATTATAATGAGCCTCTCCATTTAAATGACACTCCATAATAATGGCACAGTAGCCATTTTAATTCCGGGGAAAATATGCTGTTCGCCTACGTCACTTTACACTAAATGCGCGCGCATCCCCCAAATGAAATAAAATGTTTTTATTGATCCGCGCACATTTGTGCAGAATAACCTAGGCGAACAGCATATTTTCCCGCATTAAAATGGCTATTATGCCATTATTATGGAGAGTGTCATTTAAATGTAGAAGTTCATTATAATGGCCTACTTTTCCGTACTTTTTTATATAGGAGTTGCACATTTTTCGTTATATTATATTTTTATTATATTATGAAGACAAACCGACCAGTGAGTCGCACTGCGATTTCGAATGAAACGTTTAATTTGCTCAAAATTAATATATAACATTATTAGTAGTAGCGTATTATTAAATATTATCTCTCGCTATCCAAGTCGAAGTATTTTTCGGCAATACTTTTCCCGCCTTACTATTAATTTTTTGTGGATATTTTACTGGATGAAAGTATGCATCGCGAAAATTATTAGTGCAAAAGTGATAGTCTTCGAAGTTGATTATAACTAAACGATCTGAATTTAATTGAATCTAATAGTCGATACATTCATTTAAATCATTGCAGATATACTAAATAAAATGGGTTAAAAATGGTATCCTGGTCGGACACAGAAACGCTGGTTGACTATTTGCGACATTCATTCATCACATGCGATGATACAGGTGAACAAGTTAACATATCTGCAGTGCCCCAGCGGATGTGGGCAGAATTTTTAGGCTAGGGTTGTGGACCACCCCACCCACCCAAGAGCATATCCAGAGGAGGGTACAACTTTTAAGTGATGTTTCTGATGAATTTCAATGACAATTTTTGAAAATTTTTTCGCGCTGTCGCACGATTTTTAATGTTATGTTTTTTTAATCCTAAAATGGTTAAGTTTAACTTCAAGTCTTTTTTACAAGGACCAGTCCAGTTCGATGGATGTTTGTTTTTTTTGTGCAAGTTAATATGAACAGAACAATCTTATGTAGTAAATTGGTTGATATTGAAAATAAAGCAAGGCTGAAGTTAAATGCCGCCAGCAATGTAATGCTCCGTTCTGCTTTATTAACTGGCTATCAGACCGGCAGCAAGGCTTAAAAAAGACGAATTATTAGAAAAAAATGCCTTCCCCTGGTCATATTTGATTATATTTTTTATAGTTCTACGAAATTTCTTGGGATTTTATGATGGTCGTCGGTGTGGTGGCATAGCATAAAATCTCCCAGTGTGTAGCAGTTGAATAAAATGAAACTCAAATCGAGTTATGATTGAAAAACGTTCGTTTCAGGAATATGCGAAGCGGTACTGCAGGCGCCCAAACCCAGGCCCAAGCCCGGCGCCATCAAAGTTCCGCCCCACTGCAAGATGGCCAACGAGGAGAACGAGACATCGGACCTGGAAGATGACGCGGACTTCTGGAGACAGCAGAACAACAACTCCCCGGACATACAAGTAACTGTATTACAAACAAATTTAGTCGTTAGTAGGACACAATGAGTCAGAATACTCATAAACTGTGACTCTTTTTTTAATTTTTAACAAACAAGTTTTACTTACTATAAACGTTATGAGTTCGAGTCACGATAATTTTATACGCACTATTACTATTATGACTATTACTCTTTGTGTCGTAGTAATGATAGAATAAAAAAAAATTGAGACACTCGAATAAACTCCTTAAAAAAGGTATAAAATAATACATGGTACTTTAAAAGTAATATTTGAATAGTACTTCTGCTCAAAAGTACCATTTAAATGGTTCTTATTGAATAAAAAGCGATATTTAGGTATAAAAAGAGTGTAAAAACATAAATTTGTGTTAAAAATTCACGTTTTTGGAAGAAAGTTTAGTATAACAAAAGTACTTAAAATTTTCTAGAGTGGGGAGAGGGGGGGTCAGATTTCAAAATCTAGAGGGGGGTCAGGGGTAAAAAATTCGAAAATTTGGGGGGAGGGGGGTCCCCTCTGGATTTTTTTCTAGAGGAGCTCCCAAAATTTCGAGGCTAGCGGGGGGTGGACTTCACCCTACCCCCCCCCCTTGTTCATCTATGCAGATATTTGCCTTTTTTTCAAGCGGTTTGTTTTTAGTGTCTCGCATAGATGAACAAGGGTAGGGTGGGGTCCACCCCCCTAGCCTCGAAATTTTGAAGGCCCCCTGAAAAAAAAATCCAGCCCCCCCCCCCTCCCCCCAAATTTTTGAATTTTTTACTCCTGACCCCCCCTCCCCTTTAGATTTTGAAATCTGACCCCCCCCCCCCCTCTCGAGAAAATTTTAAGCACTTTTTAATGCTAAATTTTCTTCTAGAAACGTGAATTTTTAACAGAAATTCATGTTTTTACAGCCTTTTTATACCTAAATATCGCTTTTTAATCAATAAAATGTAGTATTATTTAAAAAAAAACTATTATTAAACATTTAATGGTTTAAAAGTATTTTGTTTCGGAAATTGGACCCCACCTGACCCCTCTCTAGGTTTTAAAATCTTCCACCCCGGGTCTACCCCTCCTAGAAAGCTAGGACCCGGGGGATTCGACCCCCCTAAGACCCCCTCCTAGATTTTGAAATGTCATTTACCCGGGGTAAACTCCCCCCCTAGCTTTTTGACCGTGTTCATCTATGGTGTCTCGAATTTTTCTTTGTTATCGTACTAATAAATCATATTCACAGAGTATAGAGCGCTAAAAAATGACCTCAACTTATAATAAGATGAGTAACAACAACAACGACTTGCTATAAGATTCTTATTGCAAGTCGTTGTTGTTGTTGCATAGCCTAAAAATTATCTCTTCTAGGCAGATTATGGAAAGGTAGGCGCTAAGACAAAGCAAGAGGAAGTGAAAACAATTTTACTCCCATAGTTAAAGACTCTTATCGTCCAACATCAATAACGATGTTGGCAACCTTTACCCCTAGGGTTTTTACTGTGCGCAGTTTTTTGTTAATTTGTTTTATTTTATTAGTATTGTAATTTTTAAATTATTTTATGGGCAATTATAATTTTTTGTAATTCCGAGTGTATGGAATTGGCGTGTCCTGTATCTAAATTGGAAATAAATTCTGGTATAATTGGCCATCGGAGTAAATTTAGCAAACTTAAATAAAAAGACGCAATAGCAACTGAGCAGGTTTAAGGTTGCATGAAGGTACGTAATAGGTAACTATAACTATTGGCTTTTTTGGAAAGAAAAATGCTAAAGGCTGCCCACCTTTACGTTTTTTTACATAAATAAAAGCTGTGCGTTGAGATGAAGTGTACTGGCTAGAAAATACTTGATGCTCGACGCACGTGATTTCCTAACAAAAACTAAAGTCTATTTAAAATGATTGAGACTAAAAAAATTTTCAGATTAGTATAGATATCTCGCTAACAATATGGTTCATTATATAGCAGATTTATTAGTGTTTTGTGTGTATAATTTAAGGGTACCTATACAAATAAATACAATGATATAGTTATCGTCTGAATCAACTACACCGTTAGCTAGATACTCACCCAAAAAATTTTTCCAGTCCACTTAGTTTTTTATAACAGAATTTACTAAAGCAGATCTACTCTTTGTTTAAATCTGATAAAAATGCTTTTTATACACGAAATATTACTTTTAGATCGACTCCGGGCGCAGGGCCCGTTCCAACACCCAAATCCAGCTGGACCAGCTGAAAATTCAGCGAGCGGAAGAGAAGAAGGTGAAGCACATCCTTTGGAAAGAACCCGACCGCACGGTGTCGGCGGAGGATTTAAAAGTAGGTTATTTTCCATGGGGTAATTGTACTAATTTCGTTCATTTTCTGTTGTTTTTTGTCTTAAAGGTAGCAAAAGGTTGCAGTTGACGTTTAACGCATTTAAAACAAATGTTTCCGATCTTACATTTATTCGTCTTCAGGCGATTTTCATATTTTTAAATTATTTTAGGAGTTATTTCCCACCAGGGAAATACGAAAGCCGGTCGGGAAACGAGAGTCTGCAGTGACAAAAATGGTGGAAGAGGGACCGGCCCCGGTGGAAAATCCATTCCAAGAATATGTCAAATTTGAAATTACGGTAGGCTTGCGACCATTTTTCTAAATTTTAACCTATTGTTTTAAGTTGTTGGCCAGATTTTTTTGGCACCAAACCAATTTTTTGCAAAAAAATTGTTCTTTTTATGTTACATTACCAAAATTCTTATTATGATGCAGTGAAAATAATTTCCTTATCAAAAAGTCTTTTGTTCAAAAAAAAAAACACACAGTAATGCTAATAAAATAAATTTGTGGACCTTTAAATCATTAATGTTTATGTTGTTAAACTTCTATTGCGATTTTAAAAAACCGGTATTCTAAATAATCCTAGACTGCTGACATTAACTAAATAATAAATGGATTTTAATGATAAGAATTACTTATAAATATTAACAGATTCAGTATTTACGATACCATTTCTTTGAGTCAAATTTTAAATTTAAATTTAAAATTGCTTTGCATAAGCAAAAATTAATATCCACAATTTCAAAAAAATGCTTAAATCCCATAAAAAATTGGTTTGGTAAATTCTCAACTAGTTACACACATTTTTTTTTTAAATTTTACCTTTTTATTATATTTACGTTTATCCGTTGAAGGTTGGCCTTGAGACTTGGTAAACCCTCCTCTATTTCATAACAACCCGTTTTATTAAAAAAAAGATTCAATTGTGTTCTGAAATTATTAGGTTTTTTTTGGCCAGGTTTAACTAATACTTTTTAGCGCTTGAGCAAACAAAAAAAGTTTCAGTGTAAAAAGAAAGCAATATTTTGGAAAAACCCAAGGAAACAATATTTTGGAATAGTTACACCCTTAAGCTAAAGAATAAATTAAAAATCATTAATAAAAAATAAAAATAAAAAGAAGGCCTAAATAATTAGAAAGAATATAATTAATAATATTAAACCATAAAAAACAACAAATGTTACACGTTTCCAAACCTGTGCACTGCCCCCCCCGGGGTTAAAACGGGGGAGGGGCAATTCCAAAATGGGGGGGCACGGGGGGCAACATTTTTGAAACGGAGGGCAATAAAACGGGGGGGGGCAAGCAGGGGGGAAAGAAAAAAAGAGAAAAAAAGAAGAAAAAAAAGAAGGGAAAAAAGGGACAAAAAAAGCGAAAATAAGGTAAAAATAGGTCTAAAATGGCTTAAAATACATTGAAATAGGCTAAAAACTGCAAAAAATTCGCGATGATGGCGTCATCATAGGTCAAAAACGGCGTCATAATTTTAGGGTACTTTTTCAATTTTTGGCGGGGGGGGGGGCAATAAAACGGGGAGGGGCGAATCCTCCAATAAAACGGGGGGCATTTCCAGACCGTGCACAGGTCTGCGTTTCTGCGCTTCCTTGGACTTGGTGTAATAGACAAATAAGCAAAGCAAAGTAGTTGCGCGTCATTAGCAGAGGCTACTCTACTTATTTTATAACTAGAAATACTATTAAACATTATTAATTTTTTATTATTGAAAGTTAAAATTAAGTTAAACTTTAGTTATATATAAAGTTAAAAGATTGTTTTTTAGCCTGGAATGAACCAGTTCGGAAAGACCTTTCGAATTTTTTTTACCGATCGTCCGGGAACAGAGCGAAATAAAGCAATGACAGTATCGATGTCCATGTACGCCAAGGTGTCGGACCTAGTGGGCGTAATTTGCTACAAATATACCGCAGAAAATCGACAGCCGAAACTTGAGTAAGAATAAAACACTAAAAAGATTTAAAAATGAATCAAATAATAGTTCAAAAAAACTAACGAATAAAATATTGAAAATAACTTAAACAAAAATGTTAATTTTTATGGCCTAGACAATCCGAAAAAAGTCCACTCGAAGTTTCACGAACTTATTTTTTTATTTTCAATAGAACTTTAATTTTTTTAGACCGGACATAAATCAGTACGCATTGTATATGGCAGAAGACACGGGAGAAATGGAAATGGACCTGCCGCCGCTGAACATGACGGAAATGGTGGCTCGGATAGGGTTCCCGGCCCTGGTCTTAGTACCTAGGCCCGCTACGAAGCAGGAAATCAACGTGTATGATATTAATTGTTTATTATAAATTGCACCATCTGGGACCAGGAACTCAGCGAGAAAAATATAGAAAATAAAAGCAACAAAATACAAAAGAATCGCAGCAAAATTTAATATTTTCGGTGGTTTTTTATTTCTTTGCGGCGATATAAGATAGAGCCATCAGTTAATAGAGCCATATTTGGACCGAATAGCAGTAAAAAATACAAAAAAAAAAAAAAATTTTTTTGTTTTTTTTTTTTTGTAAGATAGAGCCATCAGTTAATAGGAGGCAATATTTGGGGACCAGGAACTCAGCGAGAAAAATATAGAAAACAAAAGCAACAAAATACAAAAGAATCGCAGCAAAATTTAATTTTTTCGGTGGTTTTTTATTTCTTTGCGGCGATATAAGATAGAGCCATCAGTTAATAGGAGGCAATATTTGATTGGGTACAAATCCGATTTTTCGTGTTTTATTATTTGCTACATTGTCGAAAACTGACTTAAATTTGGTCAGTCTTAATTTGGCCACCGACTGGCTGTTATTTTTACCATATGCAGAGTTATGTTTTGAACTGGTAAGATCATTGCTGGACAGATCTCATGTACCGATCTTGATGTATTTTGTTGATTCTCATAACTTTGCGCATGGAGAGCACAACAGTCGGTCAGTGGCCACAATTAAGGCAGGCCCAATTTAAGTCAGTTACACTAATCAAAATATATTATAGTTTTTTCCCAAACAACGAGTCGTACAAAATTTACGTGGACACATTAGACGTAACTCTGGATTATGTTCGCGAGCAGATTCTTCAGAAACGATTCAAAGCACGTCCAGAAATACACTCCATTTACAAAGAATGTAATGAATTTCCTTAGGACTTTTTGAATTATACTAACAAAGATTTGGTAAAGTGGATTTTGTAAAAAATTAAAAAAAGTATCTGAAACAAAATGTAAGGCAAATAAAGCTAACAGCGAGATGTCTATGTTGTGCTTTTATAGCCATTTTTCAAGTTACAATTGTGAAATTATAGAGAAATAACCGCTTATTGTTTAAGATCACAATAATTTTAGTTTTAAAACAAGATTTTCTAAATTAAAAAAACAATATTAAAAAAACCATTGAAGTTAGTGATTGACGTAAGCAAATATCATTGAAGTTTACCAGAATTTATTAGTTAAATTTTGTTCATTCTTTTTCATCGAGCTTTTTAAGTTAAGTTAAATTGCGTTAAAAAATTGTTGGAATGAAAATGCTACTGCTGTATCTTTAGGATCTATAATAAACTGTTCAGGTATATAATTGACAGTGTCATATCGTTGTTTTTATATTACTAACATATCATTATCAGTGACTGAACATTTAACATTTATAAAATATTAGTAAAACATAACATGACGAAACGCAATCAGCTTGGTTAGAACTTAAAAGCAATGAAATTAATCTTAAAGGGGGGGGACAAGAATTAGATAATAATTGCAAAATGGAAGAAAGTTATAGTAGCACAAAAAATGGAACGAAGTAAATAAATATGAAAAGAGACACTTATGGCACTGCCATAATTCCACATAAATTAACAAGTTAAAATATGAGGCAGATTAGACAGATGGAAAGAGAACTGTCACAACTGAATACCAGATGGAAGGTTTCCAGTAAGGCCGCACCCGAAGCCATTCAACCCACCCACTTTTATCTTGGCTTGAGACCAGCACACTGGCTAGATTAGTGTCTTACTGAGGCTGTCAGTTTCCACTTTAGAAAATGTGGCGGGGAATCACTTTCCTACCCCATCTTTTAGACCATACATGGGCAAGTTGGTCCGGAGTGGGGGGGGGGGGTTAAACCCCAAATTAGGGGGGGGGGTTAAAATCCGAGAAACGCAAAATACCCATATCGTTTTTTTTTTCTGGAGTGCATTTTACCCATATCGTTTTTCGATTTTGAAGGAAAAATAGGTTAAAAACACTAATTTTAGGTCAAAAAGCCCTTTTTATTGCATTTTTGAGCTTTTTATTGCTTAAAACATTCATTTTGACCTCAAAACTTAAGTTTGGAGGCAGTTAGAAGTCATTTTAAAGACATTTTTTTTCTTCATTTTTCCAAAATTGGGGGGGGGGGGTTAACTTTTTCTCCCCCCACTTCTGAGTGGGGGGGGGGGGGGGGTTAAACCCCACTTCTAGAATTTGGGGGGGGACCCCCCCCCACCCCCCCCCCCATTATTTTAGACCTGGGCTTGAGTACCAGCATTAAACATAGGAATAGTGTCTTACTGAAGCTGTAGGTTTCTAGACCTAGAGTAATGGCAAAGAATTCTTGTCACCTTTTGTATCTGGGCTTGACGCCAGCACTATCGTTATATATAGTATCTTGCTGATGCTGCAAGTTTCTACAAGTAACGCTATGGTAAGGAATTAATTCTTGTCTTGTCATCTTTTGTGTCTGGCCTTGACGGAAAAACGGATTGAAATTAAAAATTTTTGATAAATTATTGATCTTGCTATTATTATTTAGCTTTTTGTTTGTTTTTTAACTTTATGCAACTGTCAAATTGCTAATTGCAATTTAGGCTCAATGTACAATATCGAAAAAGTTGCGGAACCGGGAATCAATTTGCCTCTGGAAATGACCGTTCAAAACGCGGGTACAACGGTTTTCGTGATGGTCAGGAAAAACAGTAAGATTATTGAAGTTTTTTTTAATAACAAAATGAGATAAGGATAAAGTGCACCTCAGAGGTATTAAATATAATGATTTAAAAATTAAATTTTATTACCATTAAGATATTTAATAAAAAAACGAACAACTAAAAAAAGCGTGGGATTAAACAAAATTAACCAACTATATTAGTTTTCATAAAATGATTAATTTTTTTATGTCTAAATTTGACAAAATGACGTTTTTTCTTTTAATGCCCTACTGTGATGAAAAAACTTATATCTAAAAATAGAATTAATATTTCTATAGCCATAGATGAACGCAGTCTCCAAAGCCGGAAAAAGTTTTAACCCAAGGTCAATAGATTTTTAAATCTGGCTTTCTAGGGAGTGAAGGTCGACCCGAGAAGTAATTTGAAATCTAAAGGGGATCGGGGGATTCAATGTCTTAAGCAAAAACAAATTTAAACTATTTATATAAGTTGGAAGACTTCCGGACTTCTAAAGGAGTGTTTTGCGGTTGCTGAAAAAAGCGAAAAATTTATGGGGAGGAGGTATTCCGTCAAAATTCATTTTTCAATCGTTTCTATTGCTGGAACCCAAACCCTCTTCCTTAATTTCGGAATATAGCGGCAATTTCGAAGATTTAGGGAGATATAATCCGTTCTCAACCTTTTTCCTTCTTTTCCACGTGTGCCTTTGAAACTAGTTGTATTGTGTTTTTATTTTGTGTAAAACAGAGACATTAATAAGTATGGACACATTGATGAACCAATAAAATACTAGTAATAGTTTTCGGTTTAGGTAGTCGCGGAGATTTCGTGGTGAAAAAAGAGCGCCCCACCTCGTTTTCCGGACCGACGACTGCCAAGGTGGGCGCTCCGGTTCTGGATCTCAGCTCCCCGGTCATGCACTTCTACGATGTCAGCTTCGCGCCAAAATTCAAACCGAAAGTACCAGTGCGCTTAGGTAGGTGGAAATGCCGGGCAGGTCGGCCCGGGTACGGTTAATTATTAAAAATAGGTTTGTAGAAAATCGTAGCTTTTTTTAAAACACCGGAGTTTAAATCTAAAGTACCGGTAAGGCTCGGTAGGTGGGAGCTGGCCGCCCGGCCGGGCCACGGTTTTAAATTTTAAAATGATGATTATAAAAAATAATTCTGGGGAAAATCGTACTTTTCAAAAAATATCGTGCCGAAGTTCCAACCGAAATTATCTGTGCGACTTGTTAGGTGGAGCTGCAGAGGTTGGGCTGGGCCCAGGCACGGTAGGTAGTAGATTTTAAAATAATGATTAAAGAGATTACATTTGATTATTTATAATTAGATATGTACAATTCTGCGAAAAATTGTAGTTTTAAAACATACTACACCGAAATTCAAACTCAAAGTGCTAGTGCGGCCAAGTAGGTGGGAATGCCAGGCCGTGCGGGGCACGGTTGTAAATTTTAAAATAATGATTAATGGGATTGCTTTTAAAGATAATTCTGCGAAAAATGAAAGCTTTAAAAAATACTGCGCCGAAATTCAAACTTATGGCACTCGTGCGGTTAGGTAGGTGGAAATGCCAGGCCAGGCGGGGCACGGTTGTAAATTTTAAAATCATGATTAATAGGGTTGGTGTCGAAGACAATTCTGCGATCGTGGCAATCGTGGCTTTAAAAGAAATATCGAAATTTAAATCGAAAGGACCGTCCGTGTAACTGTAGGTAGATGTGTGTGTGTGTCCTTTGCCAGTAGCCAGGGTTTCCATCAACCCTGGTGTGGTCCGTCCGGCACGCTTCTCGCCTTGCTCACCCCCTCTTCCCACTCCCTGAGGAGCTCAGCAACTGCTACGGGGTTTGCCCAAAGGTCCTCTGGTCCCAAGGTCGTGTTAATGTTTATGCATGTGAAAAGATGTTGTGTTGTGTGTATTTGTGTTTTGCATAGCGGGCAGTTTGGTGATGTGTGTTGTGTAGGATTTATTTTGTGTAGGTAGGAGTAGAGGAAAGGAGATTTCCCCGCCCTGAGTTGGGCGAGGGTTCTCCTGACCCCGCGAGGAAGATTTTCTTCCTCGTTGCTTATTGCTGGTGCTTTTGTTTGTAGTATTGGATTTATTGGAGTGTTGTTAATGTGGTTTGTGACTGTGTTTGTGTGGATTTGTTGTTTTAGTGCTTTGTAGGTTTTTTTTGTGTATGTCTGTTGGAATGTTTGTTGTGTAGTTGTTGTTGTTAAAAATTGTTTGTTTTTTTGAGCCTGCTGGGTGCAGGTTGTTGTGTTAAATAGTTGAGTGGATTGTTTGTGTACATGGCTGACAATTTTGCTTGTTTTGCATGGAGTTGAATGTGGGTTGCTATTGGGAGGACTTTAGCCTCTGTGTGAATGATGTTTATGTTTGTGTCTGTGGTGTGCCCTGTTGCGAATTTGCTTCAAATACTGTAGGGTAGGTCACAGGTGGAGCTGTCCGGAGCCCGGCCTGGACGAAGCACAATTGTAAATTTTAAAATCATGATTAATGAGAGTGCTTTAAAATAATTTTGCGAAAATCAACGGTTTTTTACTAATTATTGCCTGATTTTAAAGACAGTGTATTGCTAACCCACAGTCTTCCGCGTAAGTAAATAACTTTTCTTGTCTTTGTCCTCCCTCAAAATACACGGAAACGGAACCCAAACGGTTTTTTGGCGGGGACTCTTACTTTGTTTAAATTTAGAGAAAACTTTATAAAATATAAGTTGAGAAATACACTCTTCATACATTTCAAAACCACAGTAAATACATATTTTAAAAAATTCCCGCTTTTTCGGAAGTTTATTTTTTGATAATTTATATCAGTTTTTCTAGCTTAAAGTATTATGCCGTTAAATATTATAATTGCGTTTAATATTATTTCTGATTCTACATTTAAAATCACAGAAACTATTTTGATAAAGACATCAGATTTAAAATAACGGAACTATATCATAGTATATTCTAAGTCTTTTAAAAAAAGGGGTTTCGATATGAAATCATCATTATTATTATACAAAACACTTGTTATTTTTTGTTGTACAATAAAAGTTGCAATTTTTATTTTGATACATCAAATTAAAAAAAAATTTAAAAAACGAAACATTCTGCCATGTACCTAGACCTCTCTAACAAGAGGCTCTGCCCCTTGACCTTGTCAATTTAATTTATTATTCACTTCCACATTGTGTTTGTTTAAATTAAAATTTTTCTTCCCGGAGGACATCCTTCCCCTGGAACTCCCCAGATAAGGACTCTTTTCCTTACACCTGGGTTCAGTTGCACAAAAGAACTACCCCATAGATAATCTTAAACTACCCCATAGATCGAACAAGCTCAAGGTCCTCTATAGGGGGTAGTCGATTGTACAAAAAAAAACTACGGGTAGTCGGTTAGATCGATCTCGATCTAACAGGGTAGACAGCTCCTGAGGTATCTATAGCAAATCTTCAATACACTAAAATGTTTTAATTAACAAAACAAAATGCTGTTTATAACTTCGTAAAAATGTTTTTATGAACTTATAAATATAGCGCGCCGTTTTATGTTGAGGGAAAATTACTAATATCTTAGAAAAGCAAATTTTTTTACGATTGACAAAATCTGTTTGAAAAATATAATGCTAAAGTGTTTATTTAATGCTACCCATTTACAAACGAGAGTAAATTTTCTGGTTGAACAGTTTGGTAAAGAATTGTGGTTGGCATTGTTTATATTAATTTTAATACTATTTTATGAAAAATTTTACATGCATTTTGGGCCAAGTAAAGACAAACAAAAAAACTTATTTTATTTATTTTAGTCACATTTTTAGAACTATTTTGACGTTTTAATAATTTCAAAAATGCATATTAATTAAATTAGAAAAAAAAACCCGAAATTTAAAATAAGGGCTGGTTCATACTTATGACAAAACGTCCTAAAACGTCCTTTGGACAAAGTCCAAAGGACAATTTTATAAAAGCCAAAGCGTCCTTTGGACTTTTTCCTTTGAACGAAGTATGAACGCTACTTAGAATTTGTATGACAAAATCCAAAAGGAAATGTCCAAAGGACAAAAGTATGAATACGTTTTCCTTTGGATTTTGTCCTTTGGACTTTTCCCTTTGGACTTTTCCCTTTGGACTTTTTCCTTTGGATTTTGTCCTTTGGACAAAGTCCAAAGGACAAAAGTCCTTTCGAAT
Organism: Microlaimidae sp. YZB2_3; assembly: GCA_030248175.1. Classification (NCBI taxonomy): domain Eukaryota; kingdom Metazoa; phylum Nematoda; class Chromadorea; order Desmodorida; family Microlaimidae; species Microlaimidae sp. YZB2_3. The sequence goes on from JASAMX010000322.1 coordinate 27,204, forward strand.
TTGTCCAAAGGACGTTTTGTCATAAGTATGAACCAGCCCTAAGAATAATAATGCCATTACTTTTTTTAGAAGTATTGAAAATTAAAATTTACTGAAATAAAAATTATCCCAAAACAGACAGCGACCGGGAAAAATGGTCATCTTCCTATGATAGAGTAACTGACTTGAATTCGGCAAGCCTTAATTTTAGCCAGCCTTAAATTCGGCCACTATAGTTGTTATTCTTGCCATGCGCAAATCTATAAAATGAACTTCATCTAGTGTAGCTAGATGGATGGTGATCTATCTAGCCTTATGAAGTTGATTATTTTGATAATTATTGCTCATGATAAATTTAAAATTTAGAACTAAAACCGATTTTTGAGACACATATGGAATAGAAATTTTACCTTTAGTACCAGTTTTTAAAATAAGCGCTATATTAACTTATGAACACACATTTTTGCAACATTAAAAACAAATCAAAATTATATGTTAAAAAATGTTCCTTTAAATTTGAGTTTATTAGGCTAAAATTAGCATGAAATTACGAAATAAATCAACCTTTAAATATATTGACGTAAATTAATTTGGCAAATTCATTGAATTATTTATTATAAGAAATAATTTAACGTTCGTTTTGAAGATATATACGTTGTTTTAAACCTCTGGTTTTTAAACGTTTCTGATTTAGATTTTGTTTTTAATGGCACTTTTTAATTAATAAATCGAACATATTATTTTTAGAATTGTTGAGTGTACGTATCAACCAATAAAAATATATCATTTCCGGCATTTAATGCCCTTAATTTAAATTCAATTTAGTTATAAAATTTGTTGGAACATTTAATTTTTCTACTTTCGCCGTGGTGTCCGGAAATTTGAACGCCAGCACTTGATCGCCGCGCACTTGAACGCTGAGCATTAGATCGCCGAGCATTAGACCGCCGCAGTATTGCATATAATTTTTATGCAAATTTCTTTTTTTCGCCACCTGCAGAGAATTATAACAGCACAGCACTACGACAGTATAAACTCCCCAAAACTGAAAAGTTTTAGTTTTTTATTTTTCTTTGCAAAACAAACTATGAAGTATAAACTTTTTGTTTAATTTTTAGGTTTTGCTTAGGCTTAGGAAAAAATAGTTATCTTAACACCATTAAATATAAAATTATCATAAATATTTAGTTTGATTTTTAGGTTTCGCTTAGGCTCAGGAAAAACAGTTTTAAATTATTAAAACACTAACCATTCAATAATTTTTTTCTTTCTTTTAATTCAGGTTTTGATTAAGTTTAGTTAGGAAAAACATAAATTTTTGACTCATCGTTTGTTGTTAAAACAACATTGCTTTGTTTAAATATTTTATTGAAAACATTTTTTTATAATTTATTGAGTTTTTTTATCTTGGGGGAGTTTTCCTACCTTGGCAGTTTTACTCTTTTTAAAGCCCTATTTGGCTTCTATGCTCTGCGTTCATAGCGCGTTCTATGCTGCGGTCTATCTCTTCTGGCGTTCTTTCAATTTTCGCCGTGTGCCGCCGAGTTTCAATTGTCCAGTTTTAAAAAAATCTAAGGAAAAAAGAATGAACTTTGAGAACAAAACGACTACCACAAGTTCCAGCACGTGCTTGAACTACGTCTTGTTCTTTTCATAGTTCATCTATCCCTGCAAAAGTTCAAGTGTAAGATTGATCTATAGGGGTAGTTTTAGTTTTTTTTTGTGCAACTCGGCCCTGATAAGAGCTTTTGCTCCCCTCCAGATCCTTTAGGAAAAAGAGGGGTTACCCGCTACCACGATATCGATCCGAGACCGCGTATAAAACAATAGTGACGAATAATATTTTTGAGATAAACATTTAATGTTAGAAAGTTGTGAAAGTCGAGTAATTTACCTTAGTGTAATTTCAGCGAAGAAACGTAAAAAGAGAATCCTTGTGCAAATGGGTGCGTAAGTTGTAATCTAAAACATCCTAATATCGGGGCGTTTAAAACTTTTTATTATTATAAATTTGGTGACGGTGTTTATTAACTCAAAGGGAACTTAATACTAACTACTTATACTAAATTTCACATTATAAATTTTCTTCCATTTATTGAAGCACGATTTGGACAAAACATCTAAAATTACATTTAAACATGTAAAATTGATATCTGATTTAAAATTGTCATTTTATTAATTCGTCAAAAATTCTTCGAAATTAAGAAGTAGCTGTAGCCGGAAGAAAATTAATTTTAAATAATAAGTTTTGGAATAAATAAATATCAGTTTAATTAATTAAATAAAGAAAATGTTGAAATGCCGTATTTTTTATTTATTATTGGGGGCAGGAAGGGGGAGGGGGTTCCACCGACGACTGTTAATTGAGAAATTAAAACGATTTCAAAATGTTTCTGAGAAAATCAGGTTTTGTTAAGATTTTAAAACACCGTTTTTTTTTAATTCTCTTTTTTTGTTATGCCAAACTAGCAACATATCCCTGTTAACGTCTACAACATCACCATGGCCACAGCTTTTGTTTTAATTTAAGAACATCGTAGTAATTATAACAAAAAGAGTCACAACTCATAATCGCCATACATAAGATAAACGTAACTTCGACTCATAACGTTCAAAATATTTGTGTGTTAAAAAACACCTGTGCACGGTTTGGAAATGCATGCTCCGGAGCTCCGTCCATTTAAAACAAAAGCTTCGGATCTCCGCTCCTTAAATGAGCGATTTAAAGCTTATTTAAGTTTGAAATACATGTTAAAACTACTCTATCTGTATTTGTAGGACTATTTTTATTGTTTTCAATAATTTTTCGAAAAATTTTAATTTACAAAAAAATTTTGACAACATAATCTATGCCACCACTTTTTAATTATTCATGAAATTGCAAGAAAAATAGAGCGGAGCTCCGGAGCTTCGGTGGTTGTTCGGAGCTCATAAAAGCGGAGCTCCGCTCCGAAGCTACGGAGCTCGGAGCTCCGAAGAAGATCACTAATTTATATCAACTAATAACATCACTAACATCACAACTAAAACGATTTTTTTATAATTTTGAATCAAACTAATAAAGTTGAGTTCGAGTCATTATTACTAGTTTCAAGATTATCTGAATGAATTACGGTTAAATTGTGAAAACCACTAGCTTCAAAACTTTTGGATAAGTTAAAACTACATTCCGCTGAAGTGAAGTTTACAGCAGAATTAGAACAAGTTTCGGACAAAAACGACTGTTTAGATATGTTAAAAACTGAACTGTTATCAAAAAACTCGTGACAAGTTTTATTATGTTCAATTAAATTTTCTATAGTTGTATTTCCTTAAACGGCCACTGCATAAAATAATAAAACATTTTTCTGTTTTTACATGGTGAAGTAAGTGTTTTCCAAATTTTTTTTTACCACGGACTTTAAATTTACACCTATTACACGTCATCGTTATATATAATATGGTCGAAATTATGTTTTAAGCTTTAAAAAACTGAGTTTGGCGAGATTTTGTTTTCTTTAACAAAACCGTGATTCGCTTATTGTAATTTTTTGTTTTCTTTTACAAAATAATTAATCGCTGTTTGCGACTTTTTTTCTTTCGCAAAATCATTAATCGCTCGTTCATTTTTGTTATTGAAAGTAGGATTAAGTAAATCGCGTTAGGTTATAATTACTAGTTTTCAGCAGTAAGTTTTTAATCATTTTTAATTGTACTGCGAAGCTTTATTTTGGGCGAAAACTCTGTATGATAATTTTAGTAATTAGTGATTTATGCTCAATATTATTAAGTGTGTTACTTACAGCCAAACCAGTAAGGCAGTTTAGAGAGTATGCACAAACGCTTATTTTTTAGATTGACGCTCTACAACTTAAACCCAAAAAATGTCCGGCTATATTTACAAACAAAATTTTGCAAGAAGAGTAGCATATTTGAATTTTTTTCTCGTAAAGGTGGCTTCGTCTGCACTTGCTATTTTTTTAGATTTTCTCGTGGAGCTTTTTTTAATTTTCTCGTGCAGCGGCTTTTTTTGCCCAGTAACACAGTACTGAAAAATTACACCGTTAGAAATTTCTGCAAACAAAGAACTCGCAGAAAATGACAAATTTTCACTAGTGAAGTCGTGCCATATGTTATGTGTTAGTTTTCGCGCAAAAATTAAGCAAAATTCAATATACATACAGCCGAACATTTTATTGTGTTAATACTTCATATTCTTGCAAAAACGGACGGCTCACATACGGCACGAAACAAAGTAATATTATGCAAATTTTATTAAATGTATTATGCAAATTTTCTTAGATCTGTATGCAAATTTCAGCTCTCTGTTCGGATCGAGTGGAAGTGGTCTTTCCGGGAGTGGCGGAGCAGCGAAAACGGAGCGTCGTAAGCAAATTATTTCGTCAAACTTCCACCGCCTTTAAAACCAGCACTTTCCCTATGGAGAGCATAGGGACAGCGGAATTAACGGACGATGTCAAAGGGGGTAGGCGTTTTTTACTTTTTTTATAATGCTGAAAATTTGCATAAATACATAGCATGAGGACGTTGTAAAACTAAAGGTTAGTTTGTGTTGTATTATTTTGATTTACACATTATTGATTTAATTTGATACTGATTTGATCTGCTTTTTTAAAGCTGTATTCATTTTATGAAATTGAATACAGGCGTGTGAGTAATTAAATCAAGTAAAAATCCTAGATGTAAAAATAATAACAAGTAGGTAGGTAGTTGAAAAAAACAAGAATGAAAAAATTACAGTTTTAACTAAATTACGGCAGTTTTTAGTACTACTTTTGACATTTTTTTGTTTTTTTTCCTGAAATAAAAATGTTTACTCAATTTATTTTATTTTTAGGCAGTTCTTTTGGTTGATTTTTATTATCCTAGATTTTTGTATGTAATTTTTTTGTATTATAAAACTTTCTGTGTCGCTTTAATTTAATATTTAAAACAGCAAAAATTCCTTAAAACGACAAATTTTGCTTTGGAGTCCATTTAAAAAGTCTGCACAAAAATTTTGTATGCTTTTGGACAAAAAATAAATGAACACAAATACATTTCTCCAACGGCATGATAAGTTTTTAAGTCATGTTCTGAGAGGACCTATTTGACACGCAAAAAATCGATTGTGAGCATTTAGGCTCAAATCGACATATTTTTTATTCAGATCTTAGGTGTATCAATAAGCCGAGTCTAATTCCAACTTAAGCCCGTTAATCAGGCGAGGAACCCCCCGTAAAGTTGGCGATGTCAGAAAATTTTTGGATTTTTAAGCACTACAAATCGTTGTGTTTTTTTTTTCAATCATAAATAATATGACGGTGTGACCCCACTAATTGTATTTAATTGCCAATATATATGCAAAATTACTCAAAATTTTAAAAAATTCTGTTATTTTTTATTTTTAAAAGAATTTGGGGTGAATTCACCATTTTTTTAAAAATGCGAAAAAGTGAAATGTTTACTGCTGTAGGAAAATCAATTTAAACACCAACCCAAAGTTTGATTGCAGAGCAGTCCTTTATACACAATTTAGCCCTAGATATTGGTAGTCTTGTTTAAAAATTTCTTTAAAAAAAGTACCCTTTTTTGAGATCTGCTGTTCTGAGCAATCTTAATTTTTACCAAAAAAAATGTCCAAAATTTAAAAAAAATGTTTCTTCACTCCACTTTTATTTTTGTCCCAAAAATTTTTGAAAAACGACCGCTAATTTTAAAGTTGCATTTATAATGGGCCTAGTTTTACGGTTTTTTTTATTTTTTTAATTTTTTATTAGCAAAATGTGACATTTTTAAAAAAATGAATTTTTTCACAATCAAGGGCTGTTTCAGTAACAAAATTGTGCACCGGTTTCAAATATAACACTCATTTTACGTAATTTTGAAGTTCAAAGTGATAAATTTAACTTTTTTATTCATTCAAGACTTTTGACCAAAATTTAAATTTCCCCCAGAAACTATCAAAATCACCCTAGAAGCATCATAATGTGTGCATCAAAACAACACAGTGCATTCTGATCGCCGAGCTGTCCTTATTTATAATTTCTAGCAACAGGTATTATTACTCACCCGAAAAAAAATCCAAGAAAAAAATAACCCGTTTTGATGGTGGAGCATTCCAAGCGATTTCAATATTTTCTCAAAACCGTAATATTTTTTAAACACATTTTTTTGTACCAAAGATCTTATTTACTGTGGTGTAAACGCGAACTGAAAACAACTGATAATGTCTAATATGGAAAATTAAAGTTTTATTTAATGTCACCAAACTAACAAAAAAAAAAATCAAACAACAACAACAAAAAGCCATTTTTATTTAAAGTATATATATTAATTTCTATTTAAAAATCTATTTTAAAATCAGTCACTACCTTCCCAAAGCAAATTAAATACTATGCTTTACTCAACCAAAGTTGCCATAAGCCTGCTGATACATCAAAATTAAGGAGACATTTATACGCGATTTCTTTTCCTCCCACGCTTTAGTTTATGCTGCAATGAACTTTTTCAAACCTAACGTTAGAATGAAAGGTATTTAACCAATCAGTTGTCATACATACATAAACTACAAATATTTTCCTTTTGTTTAGCTTCAGTCCGCTTCATTTGACACATCTGGGTAAGCTAATTCTCTGTTCTTGCCATCTTAAATATTTAATATATACCAGCAAGTTAGAGATAAAGGTTCTTTTTAAACCATCACCATGTGTTACGTTAAAGAAATCACTGAGAAATGCCATTGTAAAATATCAAACGATTTTTATAGAACTAATATATACTTTTGAAAATGTTTTTGAGCTACCTATTCCACGCTCGTTTTAAATGTTTTGTTTGTTAATGTTATCTGCTATTTTCTGTTAATATTATTGTTTATACATGCTGCTTAATTGTTAAGCTGTTCGATATGGAGTCAAAGTATAACGATGTCTCCGGATATGCATGTAAAAAATTAAAGCGGAGAACAGACGGACATAATAATCTAATTCTGAACAGAATTAACGAGGCTGTTGTTATACTTGAGACGTCTACTGTTATAATTTTTTTAGACAGAGCAATCAATATAAAACCGTCAAACCCTAACAATGCAGAATGCAGATTTTACAAAACTCCATTAGTATCACCAAAAATATATAATATACCGAAAAATGTGCAACTCCTATATAAAAAAATACAGAAAAGGTGGCCTTTATAATGAGCCTCTTCATTTAAGTGACACTCTCCACTATAATGGCATAGTAGCCATTTTAATTCGGCGAGTTAAAATGGAGAAGAAGCTATTATAATAGCTATTTATTGATTTAATTTCACTTCATATATACTCAGAAGTCTAATATTGTCCGGGCCGCACGAGTTTCCCCGTGTTGGTTTAATACTGTCCGACACGCAGAAACTCGTGCGGCCCGGACCGTAGTAGACGTGTGAGTATATATGGAGTGAAATTAAGTCAAATAAGAATGGCTATTATAATAGCTTCCTCTCCATTTTAACTCGCCGAATTAAAATGGATATTATGCCATTATAGTGGAGAGTGTCATTTAAATGGAGAGGCTCATTATAAAGGCCACCTTTTCTGTACTTTTTTATATAGGAGTTGCACATTTTTCGGTATATTATATATTTTTGGTATCACCACGCTATCACCAAAAGTCACCCACAAATTTATAATAGGTTACTCCCTTCGTCCCCCTCTCTTGTTTAATTTTAACAGAAGGCATTTCCAAAACCGAAGGATCTGAGGTAACGGGAAATGCACAATAAAAAAAGAGACATTCTCGTTATCAGTAAACGATTGAAAGAAAAACCATATTCTAATTAGCAAATTAAGAAAACCCCACCTCACCACTTCACTTTTTAATAATTTTTTTAATATTTCCTTTCTATACATTTTTATTGAAAAAAAAAGAATATGATTGGGTTAACGAACTAAACAAAATGTAACTTATACTTTCCGCGCCAAGCGGCGCATATGTTTTCCGTTCCGCGGTTTTTAAGCTCGATTTAATTCAACCCGGGCCTTTGTAAGATACCGACTGCGCCACAGGTGGATAGGTTAGGTATACCCGCCCGCCCCCCCCTCCAAAAAAATCTTGAAACTAAGGACAGGACACTCTCCCTAAATTTAGGAGTACCTTAAACATACTCTAAAATTCGGGGAAACTCAGTACTAAAAGCACTCAAAATGTCCCCACATTTTAAAAAAACGCAAAATCCGGGAGGCCGGCTCCCCATCTACGGGTGGGCCGTGGACTCGGCAACAAATATGTACATACATAGGTGAGAACGGTCGGGGAAGCTAGGGGGAGGGGGTGGTTACCCGGGGTAAATCGAATTTTTAATTCTATGAGGGGGGTCCCAGGGGGTCCGGACCCCCCCCTCTAATTTTTTAGGGAGGGGGGTCGACCCGGGGTACGAAATTTTGAAATCTAGAGGGGGGTCAGGTGGGGTCCGGTGTCCGAAGCAAAACAGTTTTAAACCATAATAACTTTAATAATTGTTCTTTTTATAGGATAATACTACAATTTATTAAATAAAAAGCGATATTCTGGTATAAAAAGGAAGTAAAAGCATGAATATGTGATGAAAATTCACGTTTTTGGAAGAAAATTTAGTATAAAGAAAGTACCTAAAAATTTCCCGGGGGGAAGGGGGGGGGGTCAGATTTCAAATTCTAGAGGAGGGTCAGGGGTAAAAAATTCGAAAATTCGGGGGGAGGGGACCCCTAGATTTTCGTCTAAAGGGGGGGTGCCAAAATTTTGAGGCTAGGGGGGAGGGTGGACCCCACCCTGCCTCCCCCCTTTCTCACCTATGTGTACAATATTGCGAATACAATTGAATTTTCCGATAAAATTTTTCGATTACAAAAAAATTCTATTATATTTGGGAGTTTTGTTTGGTGGATTCTTTCAAACCACGTTTAACAATGAGGGATTTTTTAGTTTTAAAGTCTTTTATTTACATCTCCCTTTCGGTTTTAAGTAAATCAGAGCGAGGGCAAAATGTTTCTCAAACGATTTGCCGCCATTTCGGCAAAATGAACCGCTGTCACTATCAAATACACGGCGACTGCGGCTCTTTCTGTAGTAAATAAGGTGCTTCTTAAAATTTCAAATGAGTCACAGTCCCATATATTTTATATACGAATTGTGGCTCATTTTGCCGTATTAACGACGAATTTGCCGCCATTTTGTCGCTTTTCCGGACATTCCCATTTCTCAAAAAGCTTTTCACACCATTCGCTCACAAACCCGGCTCTAGTTCATTCACCTTATTTAACGGGCCGAAAAATTCTAAACTGTTCAAATGTATATACTACGGGAAATGGGAACCTGTAAGAAAGCCGAACCTTGTATAAACAGCTCAAATTACCAACGTACGTTTTTAAAAGACGATTTAAAAAAACTTTACGACGCTAACGGGAGTTTATTGAATAGGGCGGCAATAAATAATTCTAAAAAAAGCCCCTCGGGTCTTTTTGTCTCCGGAATTTTATTAAGCCAGACGGAAAAATAATTCGACATCCTGTTTAAAATAAGTTTTTTTCGGATAGGTTTTTTAAGATTAAATTCCGAGCTGGTGCAACATGGTATATTATCCGATAATTTAATTGTATTAATTTAACGGATCTTTTTGCGACAACAAACGCAAAACCAGCTTCTTGCTAAAAAACACATTTTTAAATTCCGGAAAAGAAAAAAAAATTGTAATGGTCTAATCCCACCCTTTGGTTTTTTAAATTAAAAAATTGCAAATTGTTTTACTATGCAATTATTAATGTAAGGTATTAATAAAAAACCTGGTGGCCAGAAGAAGGGGGGGGGTGGTGGCAAAAATGAACAAGGAAGGGGGGTAGGCCCCCTAGCCTCGAAATTTTTGCCCCCGCCCCCCTAGAAAAAAATCCAGCCCTCCCCTCCCCCCAAATTTTCAATTTTTTTACCCCGTACCCCCTCTAGAATTTAAAATCTGACCTTCCACCCTCGGGAAAATTTTAGGTACTTTCTTTATACTAAATTTTCTTCCAAAAACGTGAATTTTTAACACAAATTCATGTTTTTACACCCTTTTTTACACCAGAATATCGCTTTTTATTCAATAAAATGCAGTATTATCCTATAAAAAGAACAATTATTAAAGTTATTGTGCTTTAAAACTGTTTTGTTTTGGATACCGGACCCCACCTGACTGACCCCCCTATAGATTTCAAATTTCGCACCCCGGGTCGACCCCCTCTAAAAAGCTAGGGGGTCTGACCCCCTGGGACCCCCTCCTAGAATTCAAACTTCGATTTACCACGATTAATCAAACCCCCCTAGCTGCCGAGATATTTGGGGGTTCCAGTTTACTGAAAATGAGGCATTTGAGTGAAGTATACAAGACAGGTACGGTACCCCCAAAATTTTTTTTTGTGACATCCGATTTCCGCCCCTTATTTCAAGGGTCGGGTTACTTGGGTATGCCCTCCCCTCTTAAAAATCCGGGAGGCTTCTCACTTATGGTTCTAAAGTTATTCTTTTTGCGTATATATTTAGACCTATTTTATAGTTTTTAATAGGTTTTCGACACCTCCCCCCCTAAAATGTGAGGGTACCCCGGACTCGGACACCCGCACCCCCTAAATTTTCAAGGGTCCCAGTAAAAACGCTAAAAATGAGGTATTTGAGGTATACTAAAAAATTTTTAAGAACCCCCCCCCAAGTTTCGGGGGTCGGGTCGGGCATTTGCATGCCGTGCTGCCAAACATGTTACTATGCACACGTCCTTAGGTTTGATTAGCTTACAGATTTTTATATAAATAGTGGAATATCATATAATAACCAGCCACCCAAATAAACATCCTGCTTTTGTTGTGGTGTCGGAATAAGAGACCCTGGGAGCGGAGCAGTGTTGTTGACCACTCCACTTCCAAGCCTTCCCGCGTCGCCCAACAGTATCGTGGTTACTCTGACACAAAGAGTCACAATCAATATATATTTAACGTGACTCTGACTCATTTTGTTTAGATTGTTTGTTAAAAAATAAAATGAGTCACAGTTACCGTTATTTTATGACGCTTTTGACTCATTGTGTCAGAGTAAGGACGACTTGTTTCTTAATTAAGTTTTGAGTGCTTGGTTTAACGACCCCATCCGTCCGCACTATTGCAACTTCTTTCACAACAATCCAAACCATAGATGAACAAGGGGGGCGTAGAGTGAGGTCCACCCCCCAGCCTCGAAATTTTGCCCCCCCCCCCCAGAAAAATTCAGCCCCCATCCCTCCAAATTTTTGAATTTGTTACCCCTGACCCCCCTCTAGATTTTGAAAGCTGACCCTCCCCTCTCCCCTCTCGAGAAAATTTTAAGTACTTTTTTATACTAAATTTTCTTCCAAAAACGTGAATTTTTAACACATATTCATGTTTTTACACCTTTTTCATACCTTAATATCGTTTTTTATTCAATAAAATGTAGTATTATCTTATAAAAAACTATTATCAAACCTTTAATGGTTTAAAACTATTTTGCTTCGGAAATTTGACCCCACTTGACCCCTCTCTAAGTTTCAAAATTTTTCACCCCACGTCGACCCCCTAAAAAGCTAGGGGCGGTTTGGACCCCCCCCCCCCCCCTAGGGGACCCCTCCTAGATTTTAAAATGCCATTTACCTGGGGTAAACACTCCTCTAGCTTTTTTACCGTGTTCATCTATGGTTTGGATTGTTGTGAAAGAAGTTGCAATAGTGCGGACGGTAAATGGGTCGTTAAACCAAGCACTCAAAACTTAATTAAGAAACAAGTCGTCCTTACTCCTACACAATGAGTCAAAAGCGTCATAAGGTATGATGTGATTTATTTTATTTTTTAACAAACAATCTAAACAAAATGAGAGTCAGTCACGTTAAATATATATTGATTGTGACTCTTTGTGTCAGAGTAACCACGATACTGTTGGGCGACGGGGAAGGCTTGGAAGTGGAGTGGTCAACAACACTGCTCCGCTCCCAGGGTCTCTTATTCCGACACCACAACAGAAGCAGGATGTTTATTTGGGTGGCTGGTTATCATGATATCTATGTTTCATATAAAGTTTGGTAAGCTAATCAAACCTAAGGACTTGTGCATAGTAACATGTTTGGCAGCACGGCATGCAAATGCCCTACCCACCCCCAAAACGAAAACCCGGGGCCCAACAAAATTTTTTGAGTATACCTCAAATACCTCATTTTTAGCGTTTTTTACTGGGACCCTTGAAAATTTAGGGGGTGCGGGTGTCCGAGTCCGGGGTACCCTCACATTTTAGGGGGGAGGTGTCGAAAACCTATTAAAAACTATAAAATAGGTCTAAATATATACGCAAAAAGAAGAACTTCCAGAACCATAAGTGAGAAGCCTCCCGGATTTTTAAGAGGGGGGAGGCAGATCCCACAGTAAACTGACCCTTGAAATAAGGGGCGGAAATCGGATGTCACAAAAAAAAATTTTGTGGGGGGACCATAAATCTGTCGTGTATACTTCACTCAAATGCCTCATTTTCAGTAAACTGGAAGCCCCAAATATCTCGGCAGCTAGGGGGGTTCTCATTAATCGTGGTAAATCGAAGTTTGAATTCTAGGAGGGGGTCCCAGGGGGTCAGACCCCCTAGCTCTCAGAGGGGGCAGTGCCACCCGGTGCGAAATTTGAAATCTCACAAAGGGACCAGTCAGGTGGGGTTTCTTTGTATCCAAAACAAAACAGTTTTAAGCACAATAACTTCTTTAATTGTTCTTTTTATAGGATAATACTGCATTTTATTGAACCAAAAGCGCCATTCCTGTGTAAAAAGCAGGTGTAAAAACATGAATTTGTGTTAAAAATTCACGTTTTTGGAAAGAAAATTTAGTATAAAGAAAGTACCGTAAATTTTCCCGAGGGGTGGAAGGTCAGATTTTAAATTCTAGGGGGTAAGGGGGGTAAAAAATTTGAGAATTGGGGGGGAGGGGGAGGGCTGGAATTTTTCTAGGGGGGCGGGGGCCAAAATTCGAGGCTAGGGGGCCAACCCCCCTTCCCTTGTTCATCTTTGCCACCACTCCCCCCCTTTTCTGGCCACCAGGTTTTTTATTATATACCTTACATTAATAATTTGCATAGTAAAACAATTTGGGATTTTTTAATTTAAAAAACCAAAGGGTGGGATTAGGCCATTACAATTTTTTTTTCTTTTCCGGAATTTAAAAATGTGTTTTTTAGCAAGAAGTTGGTTTTGCGTTGTTGTCAAAAAGATCCGTTAAATTAATACAATTAAATTATCGGATAATATATCATGTTGCACGTCAGCTCGGAAATTTAACCCTTAAAAAACCTATCCGAAAAAAACTTATTTTAAACAGGATGTCGAATTATTTTTCCGTCTGGCTTAATAAAATTCCGGAGACAAAAAGACCCGAGGGCTCTTTTTTTAGAATTATTTATTGCCGCCCTATTCATAAATCTTCTGTTAGCGTCTTAAAGTTTTCCTTTTTAAATCGTCTTTTAAAAACGTACGTTGGTAATTTGAGCTTGTTTATACAAGGTTTGGCTTTCTGACAGTTCCCATCGGGCAATTTCGAGGGGGGGGGCGGATTTAGACAAAAAAAAAATCGGGGGGCTCCGCCCCCCCCCCCCGAAGGGGGGGGGGGGCGGATTCCCCCCAAATGAAAACTAAAAAGCAGGGGATAAACGAGAAAAGCGAAATACACGGCCAAAACGAAAAAAGCAGAAAAAAAATAAATCGAAGATACAAACCACAGGCAGAGACCGATACAAAAAAAGGAACAAGACACAGACCCAGGCAAACCCGCAAAACCAAAAACACCAAGAGCAGCACTCGGCTCCACGGACCACCATATCCGACCAAACATCGGCGGCAGGAAAAAAAAGGAACAAGAACAAACAAAGATCTCCCAAAACACAAACAGCAAGGCAACAAGGAAACGAGAAAACCCAAGGACCGCGAGCAAAGCAAACGAACAGGTCTCGCCAAAAAGCACAAGAAAACACGAAAAACAAAACCCCCAACCCAACAACCGGGGCGCCGCCCCCCCCCCCGCCCAACCACACCCCCCCGCCCGACCGCGGGGGGCCGCCCCCCCCCCCCCCCCCCCCCCTTCCCGTAGTATATACATTTGAACAGTTTAGAATTTTTCGGCCCGTTAAATAAGGTGAATGAACCAGAGCCGGGTTTGTGAGCGAATGGTGTGAAAAGCTTTTTGAGAAATGGGAATGTCCGGAAAAGCGACAAAATGGCGGCAAATTCGTCGTTACTACGGCAAAATGAGCCACAATTCATATATAAAATATATAGGACTGTGACTCATTTTAAATTTTAAGAAGCATCTTATTTACTACAGAAGGAGCCGCAGTCGCCGTGTATTTGATAATGACAGCGGTTCATTTTGCCGAAATGGCGGCAAATCGTTTGAGAAACATTTTGCCTTCGCTCTGATTTACTTAAAAACGAAAGGGAGATGTAAATAAAAGACTTTAAAACTAAAAAAATCCCTCATTAAACGATGTATAAAAGAATCCACCAAAACTCCCAAATATAAATGAATTTTTTTGTAATCGAAAAATTTTATCGGAAAATTCAATTGTATTCGCATTATTGTACATATAGGGGTGGGTGGGGCACAATGGCGTGCCCAGGGGGGAGGCGGCCGCCGCCCCCCCCCCCCGAAATCCGGCGAAGCCGAATTTTTTTGTAAGGGGGCCGAATTTTTTTTTCCAAATTTTCCCCGCTTCTCGGGTAGTTTAAATTGACAATTTATCTCAGTTTTTCAATTTTAAATCGATTTTGCCGTTTAATAGTTAAGGCATACATGTTAAATAAAATTACTATAAACACTATTAACCTAATATTAACGTTTTAAACACATGTTTTAAATGGATAGGAATAAAAAACTTTGAATTTTGTTTTAATTATCATCTGAAATTAAAATTTCTAGTGTATTTTAGCGCCTTAAATTAAAAATTTTCTCCCCCGGGGGCATTCTGCCCCCCCGGACCCCCCTGACAAGGGGCTCTGCCCCTTGACCCCGCTGGGGGGTTCTCGCCCCCTAGACCCCCCATTTCTAGGGGGCTGCCGCCCCCCAGACCCCCTCAGGGTTAGTATGTACCCCCCCAGACAGCCCCCCCCCGAAATGAAATCCCGGCCCCGCCCCGGGGCCCCCCCCCCCCCAGCCTCAAAAACCACCCCCCCCTTTTGGGACCCTCCCTCAGATGAAAATCTAGGGGGGCCCCCTCCCCCCGAATTTCCTAATTTTTTACCCCTGACCCCTCCTCTAGATTTTGAAATCTGACCCCCCCCCCCTTCCCCTCGGAAAAATTTTAGGTACCTTTTTATACTAAATTTTCTTCCAAAAACGTGAATTTTTATCACATATTCAAGCTTTTACACCCTTTTTATACATGAATATGGCTTTTTATTCAATAAAATGTAGTATTATCCTATAAAAAGAACAATTATTAAAGTTACTATGGTTTAAAACTGTTTTGCTTTGGACACCAGACCCCACCTGACCCTCCTCTAGATTTCGAAATTTAGCACCCCGGGTCGACCCCCCCCTGAAAAGCTAGGCGAGGGTCCGGACCCCCTGGGACGACCCCCCTCATAGAATTCAAAATTCGATTTACCCCGGGTAACCACCCCCTCCCTCTAGCTTCCCCGACCGTTCTCACATATGTATGTACATATTTGTTGCCGAGTCCACGGCCCACCCGTAGATGAGAAGCCGGCCTCCCGGATTTTGCGTTTTTTGAAAGGGGGGACATTTTGAGTGCTTTTAGTACTGAGATTCCCCAAATTTTAGAGTGTGTTTAAGGTACTCCTAAATTTAGGGAGAGTGTCCTGTCCTTAGTTTCAAGATTTTCTTTTGGGGGAGGGGAGGCGGGTATACCTAACATATCCACCTGTGGCGTAGTCGGTATCTTACAAAGGCCCGGGTTAAATTAAATCGAGCTTAAAAACCGCGGAACGGAAAACATATGCGCCGCTTGGCGCGAAAAGTATAAGTTACATTTTGTTTAGTTCGTTAACCTAATCATATTCTTTTTTTTTCAATAAAAATGTAAAGAAAGGAAATATTAAAAAAATTATTAAAAAGTGAAGTGGTGAGGTGGGGTTTTCTTAATTTGCTAATTAGAATATGGTTTTTCTTTCAATCGTTTACTGATATACGAGAATGTCTCTTTTTTTTATTGTGCATTTCCCGTTACCTCAGATCCTTCGGTTTTGGAAATGCCTTCTGTTAAAATTAAACAAGAGAGGGGGACGAAGGGAGTAACCTATTATAAATTTGTGGGTGACTTTTGGTGATAGTGTGGTGATACCAAAAATATATAATATACCGAAAATGTGTACTCTTATATAAAAAGAGGGTGGCCTTTATATGAGCCTCTCCATTTAAATGACACTTTCTATTATAATGATATACTTCCATTTTAATTCGGCGAGCTAAAGAAATGAGAGCTACTATTATAATTGCCATTTATTACTTAATTTCACTTCATTATTATATCACAAGTTAATGTCGGCCGGACTTGTTTCTGCGTGTCGGAAGTATTAAACCAACACGGGGAAGACTCGTGCGGCCCGGACAATATTAGACTTCTGAGTATATATGAAGTGAAATTAAATCAATAAATAGCTATTATAATAGCTTCTTCTCCATTTTAACTCGCCGAATTAAAATGGCTACTATGCCATTATAGTGGAGAGTGTCACTTAAATGAAGAGGCTCATTATAAAGGCCACCTTTTCTGTATTTTTTTATATAGGAGTTGCACATTTTTCGGTATATTATATATTTTTGGTGATACTAATGGAGTTTTGTAAAATCTGCATTCTGCATTGTTAGGGTTTGACGGTTTCCTGATTGCTCTGTCTAAAAAAATTATAACAGTAGACGTCTCAAGTATAACAACAGCCTCGTTAATTCTGTTCAGAATTAGATTATTATGTCCGTCTGTTCTCCGCTTTAATTTTTTACATGCATATCCGGAGACATCGTTATACTTTGACTCCATATCGAACAGCTTAACAATTAAGCAGCATGTATAAAAAATAATATTAACAGAAAATAGCAGATAACATTACAGACCTGTGCACTGCCCCCCCCCCCCGGGGGGAAACCGGGGGGGGGGGGGGACCCACGGGGGGGGGGGGGGGCCGGGGACACGGGGGGGGGGTGGGGGGGGGGGGGGGGGGGGGGGGGGGGGAAGGGAAAAAAAAAAAAACAAAACATTAAAAACGAGCGTGGAATAAAAGGGAAGAAGGGGAACAAAGCTAAAAAACATTTAAAAATCTAAAATGGCTTAAATACATTACAACCGCGTTCTATAAAAATCGCTTGATATTTTACAATAAATCCACAAGAGCAAACCCGGGCATTTTCCTGCCGCCCCCCCCCCAGTGACCTTTCTTTAACATAACACATGGTGATGGTTTAAAAAAAACCTTTATCTCTAACTTGCTGGTATATATTAAATATTTAAGATGGCAAGAACAGAGAATTAGCTTACCCAGATGTGTCAAATGAAGCGGACTGAAGCTAAACAAAAAGAAAATATTTGTAGTTTATGTATGTATGACAACTGATTGGTTAAATCCTTCATTCTAACGTTAGGTTTGAAAAAGCATTGCAGCATAAACTAAAGCGTGGGAGGAAAAGAAATCGTATATAAATGTCTCCTTAATTTTGATGTATGGGGCGGGCTTATGGCAACTTTGGTTGAGTAAAGCATAGTATTTAATTTGCTTGGGAAGGTAGTGACTGATTTTAAAATAGATTTTTAAATAGAAATTAATATATATACTTTAAATAAAAATGTGTAATTAAAAACATTAAAAAAACAAACTATTTTCTTGTAATAAGTATCAGTAATATAAACAAGTAAATAAAATATTTTATATAAAAATTTTAGCTAAAATTTGAAGTTTTAGAAATTCAAATTCTTAAAATTCTGAAGAGTTAGGGTCAGGAGAAAAATATTAAAAATTCTAGTGGGGTGGTTGGGGACTGCAGACCTGTGGACGGTGTGAAAATGCCCCCCCCCCTCAACGGAATATTAATAGCTGTGGCTCCTCCTTCCATCCTTCCATTTATTGCCCCCCCCCCCCCCCCCCCGCCCTAAAATGAAAAAGTATCCAAAAATATTGGCGCCACTTTTGAATTATTATGACGCCAACGCCAGCATCGCAAAATTTTTGCTGGTTTCTAGCATAGATGAACACGGTCACCGAAGCTAGGGGGTGTTTTGTTTACCCGGGGTAAATGACATTTCAAAATCTAGGAGGGGGTCCTAGAGGGGGTCGAACCCCCCTAGTTTCCTAGAGGGGTCGAACCCACCTAACTTTCTATGGGGAGGGTCGACCTGGGGTGGAAAATTTTAAAACCTAAAGGGGGGTCAGGTGGGATCCAATGTCCTAAGCAAAATACTTTTAAACCATTAAAGGTAAAATAATAATTTTTTTATAAGATAATACTACAATTCATTGAATAAAAAGCTATATTATTCTGGTATAAAAAGGGTGTAAAAACATGAATTTGTGTTAAAAATTCACGTTTTTGGAAGAAAATTTAGTATAAAAAGTACTTAAAATTTTCTCGAGAGGTAAGGGGGGGCGGTCAGATTTCGAAATCTAGAAGACAGTCAGGGGTAGAAAATTTGGGGGGGAGGCTGAATTTTTTCCAGGGGGGGGGGGCAAAATTTCGAGGCTAGGGGGAGCCCAACCTAACCCCCCTGTTCATCTATGGTTTCTAGCTATTTCAACACTTTTTAAGCCATTTTGAACCTATTTTTACCTAAATTTCGTGTTTTTTTTGGTCCCTTTTTACCCTTTTTCCTTCTTTTTTCTCTTTTTTTTTCTTTTCCCCCTGCTTGCCCCCTCCCCGCTTCAAAAATGTTGCCCCCGTGCTCCGTTTTGGAATTGCCCTCCCCCATAGGTGAAAACGGTCCGGGAAGCTAAGGGGGGTGTGGTTACCAGGGGTGAATTGAATTTTGAATTTAGGGGGGTCCCAGGGGGGAATGAACCCGCCTAGCTTTTTAGGATGGTCGACCCGGGGTGCAAAATTTTGAAATCTAGAGGAGGGTCAGGTGGAGTCCGGTGTCCAAAGCAAAACAGTTTTAAACCATAATAACTTTAATAATTGTTCTTTTTATAGGGTAATACTACATTTTATTGAATAAAAAGTGATATTCTGGTGTAAAAACATTAATATGTGTTAAAAATTCATGTTTTTGGAAGAAAATTTAATATAAAAAAGTACCTACAATTTTCCCGAGGGGGAGGGGGTCAGAT
>JASAMX010000323.1:0-16017 GCA_030248175.1 Microlaimidae sp. YZB2_3
TGTACTTCGTTCAGTTACGTATTGCTCATAGGGAATTAATATTAATATTATTGAAATCAAAAAAACATTTTGTTTTTCAAAATTTTAGTATGGTAAAAAAACAAATTAATTTTATTAATATCATGTTTTGAACATTTTTTAATAGTTTTCGACAAGTAAATAAATAGTAAAAAAGAAGAAGAAAAGTAGGCTTAAGGTTTCAAATATTTTTTTTTATTTTGAACTACTTTATAAGGTTTAAAACTTAATAAGTAATTTTTGTGTTCGTGAAAAGTAAATTTCATAACGCATTGTATTTTTCGTACGACCGACCGGCTGTTTGTATTTCAATTCAATTTTTTCCACGACACCGGTCTGCTTTAAAAAACGACTGGTATTAAAATAATAGGAAAAAATTTATATGGTATTTTTTAGTTTTGTTACTCGGTGTAATGAAAAATTTGTATCCATGGCAACACGACTTATTGATTGTGTTGATGCAATATTGATTCTATCTGTACGTAATATTGTCGGCTATTAAAATGTAATTTTAAAACTACTTTAAAACTGTTTAACGATCAAATTAAAAAAATCTTTATCATAGTTTTAAAATAATTCATGCAAACAATTCATTGTTCGCTTAAGTTTTTTTGTTCTGGATTTCCTGTTTGTTGCTTTTATTGTGGATTATAGATGAATTCAAAGGTAGTGTGTGAGCTAAATTCGCAGCAGTCGAACTTTTAACGAATCGAAAGTTAATTTTCAATAAATTAAAATGCATATAAATTTATAGATTTAAAATGATTATAAATATAATTCTAAATAATTTTTGACTACAAAATGGCCTCTGCATAATATAAGCAAGTAAAGCATTTAAGAGTGAATTTATTATAATTTATTTACAATCTGAATTTTAATACAATTTTAAATGCATTGCCTGGTATTTTTTATTTTATTTATTTATTTTAATATTGTAAAATATAAAAAACCTTTGTATGGAAAGTTTATTGAGATTTTTTATAATTATAAGCCAAACCAATCTTCAAACTTTTTGTTTTTGGTCAATTTTATTAACATTTTTTAAAATGTTATTATTTTGGTCTTTTAAAATTATTTTAATGAAGTATTTTTGTAAAAAAAATGTTGATGGCAAAGTGAGACGCACGTGATGGCAAAATGAGACACCTATGTGATGACAAAGTGAGACTGCTGGCAAAATGAGACAGTTGCTGGCAAAGTGAGACAGATCTGCTGGCTATCTGGGACGTAATCCGAATTTTGAGCCTGTATATTTTCAGTCACGTGTTATGGACCCCTATACTCCTGGACAGTCGGCATTTTGAGAGGGGTGTGCAACAGATACATCACTGGCAGATTCTACATGTGCTTAAATCCGCAATTTTTGAGCTAAAAACTTTTTGTAAATAATTTTTTCCATAAAATTAGGTGGTTTTGATTGTATCAATGTATTTTTATATTTTACAATTTTTTTTTTTGAAAATTATAATTATAATTATAATTATAAAATTATACCAAAAATTTTCCGATCGTCTTTCCGGTTCCTATATGCTTTAGAAAAAATAGGGTAAAAATCACCAGGTTTTTTTCACTAGAACGCAGGTATCTCGACAATGACTTTGTAAAAATTTAGAATCAGGATTTCGACGTTTTTATATATATATTTTTGTAACAAAATTCTCGTAGTAACGAATTTGTTCTAAAAAAGGCCTCTGTTTAAACTTGGAACTTTTTGCAACGTTCTATTTCTTAAATCGTTTGAGATAATTGCGAAGAAAAATTTTACAAGGTTTTGGGGCACAAGGTAATTTTTTCAACAAATCAAATGGTCAGTAGATGAAAAAATTTACAATAATGTGTGGAAATATTTTCTTTTTACATACTGACATAAATTAAATTAATTCCACCTGAATTGATTGCTTCGTTTGCGAGATATAATTACTTCATTCTATATTTCATATCATTTTGGACAAAAAATTACGAAATTTTAAAAATCATCTTTAATAATCAAGTTCACTTTAGAAAGTTTAAATAAAACAAGACAACAAATAAAAAAGTTTTTTTTTCATATGACATGTTGGTAAGGATCGACCAGGGCCCCGGCCCCGGCTTGCCCCGGCACTTTTTTTCAACCCCGGTCCCGGCAGACGCAATTTTCTCTACCCCAGCCCCGGCCCCGGTAATTCAGCTGTCAAATTAGCCTGGGCAAACTGGGGTAAGGACCTCTAAGAATGCAAATTTTAAAGCGCTTCTACATTTTTGACAGTGAAATATTATACAAGATTTTATCTACAGAGCTAACTTAATTGTTTTAATATTAGGATTATTGTTTATTACCGGTATGCTATATTAAGATTTTCTAAAGCCTCTTTATTTTATTAAGATTTCTTATTTTAATCACGAATCCTTATTTTAAAAATTTAAAGATTTATTGAGTATTAAAAGCCGTTTGTAGATTTCATTTACAAGATGAGAGTTTGACAATAAGATATCTATGGTTGAATTATATCTGAATGACCTAATTATATCTGTAAGTTTGTACATGAGACGTAAACGGACCCATTAAAATTGTGCGGTTATGAATTTTTTTTAAATAAACGAATTGCAACGCATAATTTTTTTAAATCCTGCTTTTCAAAAAATATACATAAATTATTCAACTTTCACCCTTTAAAAAATGTATTTTTGTTCCAAATTGTGTAATTTGATAAATAATTGTTAAAATATGGTATTTAATCTTTAATATAAAACCGTTTTTTGCTGAAAGTTTTATATGATTTTAATGTTAAATAGTCGATTCAATACCGCAAATCATGGAGGTCAGCTAAGTTTTATTTGCCACTATAATCACAAGACCTATTTTACATATATTGGAGTTATTCTAATATCAGTGCTTATCAAAAATATATATATAAAACAAGAGAATTTTCGGCTAGGCAGGGAATTTTACACCTAAATTTTAAAAAAAATGTTGCATTTGTGACTTTTCACGCGCAAGCTATTTTCTGTGCACTCAATAAGAATTTTCTCGCACAGCAATATTTTGTACACCGAAAACTCGTTTTTTCTAAGACTATTTTACTAAATCGCTTTGTGCAAAAAATTAGCAGAAAATGATAATTAAATTCAATCATGTGTGAGTAGAACGGTTTGTTGTACAACTGGACATATTTGCTTAGATTATATATTCTTGCGTTTATTTTTAGGTGAATATTTATTAAAATTGTTTTCAAATTTACGTTAAGTTACGTTAAAAAATTCAAGCTGATGTCTAGTCTTTATTTTAGAATTTTTAATTTTATTGTAAATCTACACTATAGTATTCGTGAAATTCAAAAAAAAACCTGCGGAGTCAGTCCAGTCCAGAACACAATATTTTGTATCCACCAAAAAGACCCCAAACGTGAATTTTTAAAACAAAAAGTTAATAATGAACTGTTTATATTTAATTTGAAAAACAATGCATAATGCTGAATAACAATAATACTAACTAATTTTTAAATAAAATTTTGCTTGAAACTCGCACTTGTGCGAGTTTATACTGAAGACCCGCCATTTTCTGCTATTTTTGGGTGCACCAATTTTTAACAGTGTTAGTGTTTTGCCGTGCATATTGCAAAATTTTTTCCACTTTTGCAAATAAATGCGCTGCACGAAAAAACAAGTATTGACTCCAAAAAAAAAAATCACTGCGCAAGAAATCAGTGGTATACGTGTGCAATTGAAATGTTGCATTTTTTTTCTTGCATAATTTTTCAAAAACCTAGTGTATAATTAAAAATTTTCTTGGGTTATATTATGTTTTTGATAAATCTCGAAAAATTATAAAAAGTAGTGCAAAATCATTTTAAGTTTAAGTTTAACATTGAAAAAGTTTAAGTGACGTTAATTTTATAATTTTTGGCTAAATTAAATAATTTGATTAAAATCCCTAAAACAAATTACTTGAAACAACTAGAAAGCGACAAATTACCTGTAGTCGCATCGCATTATAATATTTTCCTTTTTACAACTTAAAAAGAGTGTTTTTTAATTTACAAAAATTGACAATAAAATTTTTAAAATGCTCTTATATTTTAAAATAAAAAGTTGCGTTTTAACACTTTATATGTTTAAACTAAAAAATGTTGAATAGTGGTGTGTAAATGAAATTCAAAAAAAAAATGCTTCTTCAAAATAACATTCAAGACTAGTATTCTTAACTTTTACGGTTAAATGTCGCCAATTAGGTACCAACAAATTTAATTTAAAATATTTTAATATGAAGAGATTTCGTTTTGAAATACTTTTGTCAGTTGTACCCAGTTTTGATTTCAGTTTCTTTACTACGTTTTGCTTTACTGATCAAAACTTTCACTCCCGCTCTATTTGTAAAGCATTCTTTAAAAGTAACATAAATGGTTTGCTCTATTTGTAAAGCATTTTTTAAAAGTAAAATGGTTTGCGATTAAGTATATGCTTTAAACAAGAATATACTGCTAATAATTATATGCAAAAACGTACACATTATGTGAATAAAATAATAATTTAGGTTTAAAAAATCGAAATATCGAAATAAAAATTTTGTTTTGCTTAGAAAAAAAAACTTTTGTGTAATAAAAAATAAGTTTTTTTACTCACAAAGTGCTTAAATTCTAAAATTTGACTATATTAATTACCAAAACCAAATAATTAACAGTAAAAACTTTGATTTTTATTTCAAAAAATGACCAAAATTACAAATTCTGCTAAATTTTTTGCCTGCCCCGGCCCCGGCTCCGGCCCCGGCAAATCCAAATTTCTCTACCCCGGCCCCGGCATCAGCAAAAATTCTGCCCCGGTCGATCCCTAATCAAAACCGTTATTAAATCGCATTTTCAAACAAAATTTCGCATTTATTAATTTTAAAGAACATGTTATGGAATTGTATGAACTTATATGCAGTATAAGTTCTTTTTGTGTTTGTTTTAAATAATTTTTCAAAAGCGTATATGTTACTCCTGGATAGTCGGCGCTTTGAGAGGGGTGTGCAACAGATATATCACTGGCAGATTCTCCACATGTGCTCAAATCCGCAATTTTTGGGCTATAAATTTTTTGTAAATAATTTTTTTCATGAAATTAGGTGGTTTTGATTGTGTCAATGTATTTTTATATTTTTTATATGGATTTCTGAAGATTTTATAGCCTAATACAATTTTGCTCAGTACTAAAATTTCCCATTTTTACGCGTTGTGTAAATAAAATATTAACACAAATGATGAAGTATTTTTACCACTTTATCTAGAGGTATAGTGCTAAATTACTAGGCAAAAAAATGGAAATCGGTAGTGGTATTATGTTACTATGAACAAGCGTTCAGAAAAAATTATACTATAATTATAAATTATAAAAGGACCAACCTTTAAGTTTTTATATGTTTAAAAATATTTTTATAATAAAACTAGAAGAATAATATTTTTTCAAAGTAATTAACTGATTAGTTACTAGTAAAAAAACTAAAAAGATTAACATTCATACAGCAATATTAGGTTATAAAAGGTAAAAAGTTTTTAATAAATCAATTTTGGTTGGAAATTATTTTTATTTCATTACTATTTATTAAATATTAAACATTATATTGCAAACAATTAGCCTACGGGTGCATTGGTCTGAAATTATCTAGTGAGGTCCCCCGAAGCTTAAAGCCCAGAGCTCCGAAGCGGAGTTCCGCTTTTAGGACCTCTAGAGCAACCCCAGAGCTACAGAGCTCCGGAGCTCCGCTCAATTTTATCCGCCCTAATATTGCTTAATGAGTTTAATATTTTTTTGGTTCATTTAGTAGTAACTAATCAGTTAATTATTATTCTTATAGCTTGATTATAAAAATATTTATTGGCACAAAAGGTTTGAGGGATGTTCCATTTTCAATGACTATAGTATAATTGTTCGTTAATTATTATCTATAGTAAACATAATACTATCGCCATTTTTCATTTTTTTTGCTTAATAATTTAGCGCTGTATGTGGAAATTAAGTGATAAAAATATTTCTTTACTTGTTTCAATATTTTGTGAAAAAAAGCAAAAAATGTGAAATTTTAGTACTAAATGAGATTTTATTATGCTATAAAACTTTCAAAAAAACAATTTTTAAACTATAAAAAAACATTAATACATTCAAAATCACCTAATTGTATGAAAAAACTGTATACAAAAAGTTTTAAGCCCGCAAATTGAAATTTTGAGCACATGTAGAATTTGTCATCGATGTATCTGTTGCACACCCTGAGATCCATTCCAAAGAAACGCCGACTGTCCAGGAGTATAGGGGTCCATGGCTTGCCTATTTATGGCTCCACGTAATAATACCAGCGTAAAAATTCCTTCGACATTTGACCTTCTTACAAATAACATTCTGGGGGTAAAAATATCATCGGGCAATTTGACAATCTGACTCATTGACCTTCGGGCTTATTTTTCCTGAACCTAAGCAAAACCAAAAATCTAGCTAAATTGATCAAGGTCAATTAGTCCGAATGTAAAATTACCCGATGGTATTTTTACCAGAATGTCATTTGTCGAAAGTTTTTTACCGAAGGTATTTTTACGCAGGAATAATTACTGGGAACGCCTATTTATAGGCAAACTGTAAATTCCACCGACACCGACACCGACCAAAATCTACCGTAAACTACCGTAATTTTTAGTATTATGAAAATTTTAGCCTAAACCTAAGCCTAAATTGCACATTAATATATAATTTGCGTAAATTTGAGGCGGTGTCGGTGTCGGAGGAATTTACAGTTTGCCTATTTATATTGGCAAGCCTTAAAAGACACCTACTACACCGACAGACCTAAGCGGTGTCCGGAAATTTCGTCTTCTACATCTCGTCTTCGGAAAACTCGTCTTTTAAACATCTCGTCTTCGGAAAACTTGTCTTTTGGATGCGATTTTGTAAACGTACTTTCAAAAATGCGAGTTTCGACCCCAATGTCAAAATTTTCTTTGATTTTTTGGTTTTGCTTAGGCTTAGGAAAAAAAATAAGGTTTTTACTATTTAGTTTAAAAAGCATCATTAAATACAAATTTACAATTATAAAGTTTTGCTTGATTTTTAGGTTTTGCTTAGGCTTAGGTTTTCAGTTTTTTGAATAAATCATTTAATAAAAGTTTATCATGTTAAAAAATTTAATTGATTTTTGGCTTTTGCTTAGGCTTAGGTAAAAAAAGGTTTTCAATGCATTGTTTTAGTCAAAAAATAAGAGAAACTTGTCCTTTGAAAGTGCGTTTACAAAATCACATCCAAAAGACGAGTTTTCCGAAGACGAGATGTTTAAAACACGAGTTTTCCGAAGACGAGAGGTAGAAGACGAGATGTAAAAAGACGAGATGTAGAAGACGAAATTTCCGGGAACCGTGCTATAATTAAAAAAAAATGAAGCATAAAAAAATTTCATTAAAATTTCTTAAAAGGGAGGGAAGTTGATTCTAGGAAATTTGAACGCTAGCACTTGATCGTCGCGCACTTGATCCCTGAGTATTAGACCGCCGAGTATTTGATCTCCGCAGTTCGTGTTGCATTAAAGCAGACGTTAAAACTCGCCACCAAAGTAGTATAAAGTCCCCACCATAATAATAAAAACTCGGCATTCTTCAAAACCTATTTAAGTGGTCACCGGAAAGATGGATTGTTTAAAACTGTTATTTTTCAAGTAAATTATCGTGATAAAACTCACAAATAACATTTATCGTGGACTTTAGACCTTAATTTCCCTAAGCAACCTAAGCAAAATAGTGTTGTTACAGTATTACTGGTACTGGTACTGGAACCCTTCCAGTACCACTCATTTTAGTTCCAGTACAATACTGGTACTGTACTGCATTAAAAAATTCAAAAAGCAAAAATACTGGTACTGTACTGTATTAAAATTTTGGTTTGAAAAAATACTGGTACTGGTACTGGACGAAAATCAGGACGTAAGAAAATACTGGTACTCGAACTGATTTTGGTTTAGTTCCAGTACCAGTACCAGTATTGATGCGCAGGTTTAACGCAAAAATTCTCGACTGGTGTTTCTCAGCGCAGGTGCAATAGGTGCAATGAAACTTTGTGCGCGCGATCTTTTTTATTGTAAAGCACTGCAGTTATGCGGTGAATTTTTTTTTCGTAAAATTATAATTTGCGCAGTTATTTCCTTTATGAAAACTTTATTGACAACTTTCTCCTCCTCTTTCCATTGTATTTTATAGTCAAGCCCACGAGCTACAAAATTTAATCGATCTTTGTATTACATAATTTGTTTTGTTATCCGTTCTGTTATTGTGTTCTTTATCTTTCCATTTTGAAACATATCCAAAGATTTCAAAATAATTGTTTACGATGGCTTAAAAAATTTTGTCTATTTTTACACAGAACATAGAATTTTTTTATAAAAATAATAAATACAAAAAGGGATCAATTTGGTACAATTTTTGCCATGGACGGGGCCAGGTAGAAAGATTTAAAATTCGTTGAGTCCGAGGCCGGGGTACAAAATTTCGCTCCAGCCGGGGCCGGGACAGAGTGAAAATATTGCAGAATTCGTAATGTAGTTTTTCCTACAAAATATCTAATTTTTTGCAATCGTAAAACTTATTTTTATTAAAGGAGCACTGTCACAAACAAAAAAAGTTTTTTAATACTAAACGGATCCGGCTGAAATTTGGAAAGGTTGTAGCTTAGGTCCTAAGGAACTTATTCAAAATTTTAAAATTTAAATTATTGATTATTTATTATTTTTTTAATTAAATTAATTAATTAATTAATTTATTATTAAATTGAATAATCAATTCAAATATTCAAAATTTGAAGCATATTGGTTTGACATTAAAGGAGTTATCCGGTAAGGGCGTTATAGCACAAAATGCACAACACACCAATACCAAACACCAAAAACCACGCATTCTAACACTGTAACGGACGGAAACTCCGGGGAAACCACGAGGTGTACTTTATGTAATACCAATTACTCTATAATATAATGCAGGAATAGTGTATGACGAAAACGCAAATCGTGTGGTAAAGTTCGTTTTAAGTTATACTTGGACATAAGTGATAATGATAGTGATAATGATAGTGATAATGATAGTGATAATGAATGCTAAGTGATAAGTAATAATGATAGGTGGTAATGATAGTGCTTATGATAAGTGATGAATGATAATCATATGTGATAACGAGCAGTGATAAGTGATAATAATAGTGATCATCATAAGTGATAATAAATGATAAGTGATAATAAGTGTTAAGTAATAATAAGTGAATAGTGATAACGATAAGTGATAAGTGATAATGAAGATGGCAATGTGAGAAGCGATAAGTAATAGTGATAAGTGATAATGATACTGATAAAGTGATAATGATAATGATCATCATAAGTGATAATAAGTGATAGGTGATAATAATATATGATAATGTGATAAGTAATAATGATAAGTGATAATGATAATCAATGTCACTTTCATATATCACTTTCATTATCACTATCACTTATAACTCATCTCATTATCACTTATTATTAACACTTATCACTTGTCTCATTATCACCTATAGCTATAAATATTACTATTATTATCACTTATTACTTATCACTCATTATCACTTACCACGCATTATCACTTACCACGCATTAGCACTTATGGTTATCACTATCATTATTACTTATTACTATTATTATTAATTATCCTTCAATATAACTTATGATTATCACTTATCACTTATCATAAGCACTATCATTACCACCACCTATCATTATTACTTATCACTTGACACTCCTTCTCATTTATCATTATCACTATCATTATTACTTATAAATTATCACTTATGTCCTAGTATAACTCACTACAAATTTTACCACACGATTTTCGTATTCGTCATACACTATTCCTGCATTATATTACGGTAATTGGTACAAAGCACACCTCGTGGTTTTACCGGATTTTCCGTCCGTTACTGTGTTTAAAGTGCGCGGTTTTTGGGGTTTGGTATTGGTGTGTTGTGGATTTTGTGCTATAACGCCTTTACTGGATAACTCCTAATATCAAACCGATAAGCTTCAAATTTGGATATAAAACCTTAGGACCTAAGCTACAACATTTCCAAATTTCAGCAGGATCCGTTCAGTATTAAAAAACTTTTTTTATTTTTGACAGTGCTCCTTTAAAGGTGCGGTGCGGAGTCAAACTTTTTTCCTTCAATTTTGATAATTTTTTGAGAAAACTTTACCCCTGCCTCCAATAGCCCACAAAAATTTTTTTAACCAAATATCTCGAGTGGTTCAGGGGTTATGACCCCACAAAAATGGCGTTTTTTGACATATCTGTACGTGAAAGATTGCTCAATAAGTATAACGATTTAAGTTAATGTACTCAAAAAAGCGGCTACTTTTTACTTTAATTTGGTACCTTCATCGTTAAGATTTTGTCAGTATTTGGTGCAGTATTTGTCGAGATATTGCGTTTTTTGTACAAAAATCCTCGATTTTTTCGCTAAACACACGAAGTGAAGGAAAGAAAGGTTGGGCAAACTTTCACAAAATCACTGCCGTGGTTTGATGTTTTCAAGAATGCATATGCATTCTTGATGTTTTTAACGAAAAAGGTCCAGGTTTTTTGTATGGGAAACACAATATTTTGACAAATATTGCACCAATCTTAACGATCAAGGTATCAAATTAAAGCAAAAAGTAGCCGCGTTCTTTGAGTGCATAATTTGTAACGTAAATTGTTATACCCATTGAGCCATCTGTCACGTCAGAATTCTGGAAAAACACCCTTTTTGGGGGGTCATAACTCCTGAACCACTGGAGACATTTTGTTGAAAAAATTTTTGTGGGTTATTGGGGGCAGGGCGCAGGGGTAATGTTTTCACAAAAAATTATAAAAATCGAAGACAAAAAGTTTGACTCCGCACCGCACCTTTAAGGCAGAACACCATATTTTAGACAATTTTTAATGAAAGTTAGATATCAAATTAGATGGTAATTTTTTTCTGACAACTGTATGATGCGTTTGAATGCTGAGATTTTAGTGTATCTAATAGTAATAATTTCATCGTTTACCGGTTTTTCTATTTTGAGTTATAGTTCCGTGAATTTGAAACTCAAAAACATTTTAAGAGATTAAAAAAAAATTGATTAGCACAGTTTTTGCTACAATTTTATTGAAAGTTAAAAAATAGGGGGCAATTTTTGGAAATGTTTGAAGTAAAACGTAATTTAAAATTTTAAGAAAATTAAAAAAAATCGATATTTTTTAGAAAAATGCTAATAAACAAAATCCTGAATTAGATTTTTAAATAAATACAATCCAAAGTATTGTTCAAACTTATATCTAACTATTTCCCAACTTTTCTTAAAATCTGTACAAATCAAACTTTTAGATTTTGATTTTAATTCTATGATTCGACGCCGAAAAATTACAAACTAAACTGTTTTGTTTATAAAAGTCTTTTAGAAACCATTTAGAGGTGGTTTAGAGAACCCATTTTTTTAACTAAACTTATGTAAATAGTTTTTTTGGACATTATTCAAGATACGTTAAATCTAAAATAACAAATAAATTTATTTTACTATTGTATTTTATTGTATTTTTGAAATGTGTTTTATCAGTATCATTATTGATGATGATAAACGGCAAAGATTTTTTTAAAGCGAATGTTAGAAATTAAATCAGTAGGTCAAACTACTTTTCATAAAGTTTAATTAGAAAACAGTTGCCAAAACCTAACTGTGCTGTTCTACCATAACCCGTTCCTGTAATGGTCTTTTCTCTGGTTACAACCATGAAACCTTCGTACGAGAAAGGTGAAACTTTTGTCTCAAAATGGTGGTATTTTTGTATGAGAAATGTCGTACGTAAACCTTACTGCGGTAAACTCTACGCATGACCTATGTCTTACTTCCGTCAGACATAATTTTTTGTGCGCAAATAGTGCCAGGGAGCATGCAAATTGAAATGGTTAGAGCTGTACGGTAGCAATATGCTAATTTTTGCAACATAAAATATCCTACGTAATACACTGGATCTGTAAGAAAAATTTGCTTATTAATACCGTTCAGCTTTAACCATTTCAATTTGCTCGCTCACTGGGCCCTATTTGCGCAAAAAATTATATGTCGGAAGTGTGACATAGGTCATACGAATGTTTCACAATTGTAACCACAAAAAGGCAATCACGGGAAAGGGTTAAACAAAAGTTTTTCTATTAAAAAAAACACAAAAGTTTTAAAATGATGCAAAAGGTTTCCCAATTTTTAAAACTAAAATTAATATTTTATTTAGTTTTTTTACTTAATGTTTTATTTAATAACCTTTTAACATTAACATTGTTTACATTTTACAAAACGCAGGAAATGGTCGTTTTAGCTATTTGCGCATGTGAGTTTTTGCAGCTGCGACCGATGAAAATAACAATTGCGATCGACCACAACACGACCCTAATTGTTTTTAATTTTTCAAACAACAGTTGCGACCGACCACAACACTACCCTAATTGTTTTTAAGCTTTTTTAAAATAAAAAAATTTAAAAATGGTTTGTTGGGTTCAGGAATATTTCGTTCTCCAATGAATCAAAAATGATGTTCTCCAATAACTCATTGTAAAAAAACTGCACATTTAAAACAATGAGTTATTTATTCATTATAAAAATACTGGTACTGGAATTAATACTAGTACTAATTCCTACAATACTGGAATTAAATTTGGTTTTTTCCAAAAGTACTGGTACTGTACTCGAAACAAAATTTGAGGTAGGGATAGTACTGGTACTGTACTGCAACTAAAATAAGAACGGTACTTTTACTGGTACTGTACTGGAATTTTTTGGACAACCGGCATATTACTGGTACTGGTACTGGAATAAAATCTGAGTACTGTAACAACACTAAAGCAAAACTTTAAAATCAAGCTAAATTCTATGTTTTGTTTGATTTTCAGGTTTTTCTTAGGTTGCTTAGGAAAACTAAGGCCTATAGTTTAGGATTCAGGTTGTTTATGAGTTTTATCATGATAATTTTTTTAAATTTATCACTTTGTCCAAGATTTATTAAATAAATAGTTTTATTTTAATGGGTTGTTTTTGAAAAATAACGGTTTTAAAGAAGTAGTTCGTCCATGTTTAAAGTAGTCCATCCTGTATTTTCTTTCCGGTGACCACTTAAATGGGTTATACTTGAAGAATGCCAAAAACTCCACCTAATATAATTTAAAAAATTTAAATAAAATATTTAAACAAGGCAATGTTGTTTTGGCAGTAAAAGGGTTTTATTGCCAAAATATAACCTTGTTTAAATGATGAATCAAAAATCTAAATTTTCCTAAGCCTAAGCGAAACCTAAAATCGAAAACAAAATAAATGGTTTGTTATTTAATGTCTAGAAAAAACTTATTCCTAAGCCTGAGCAAAACCTGAAAATCAAACTAAAATTTTCATGAAATGTATATTTAATGGTTTGTTATTTAAATAAAACTGTTGTTTTTTCTAAACCTAAGCCAAAGCTAAAACCATGATAAATTAGTATTTAATGAATAGTTTGTTCTCTATTAAAGACTAAAACTTTAGTTTTTCCTAAGCCTAAGCCAAACCTTAAAACCAGCTGAACCATATTATGATAAATCTTTAATTAACAAGGTGTTCTTGAAAATATTTTTTGTCAAAGCAAAATTTTAGAATTAAAAAAAAAATGATGCACTAACATTAACGTAATTGCGGGGAGTTCACAATAGTTTTCGCGAGTTGCGCGGCGATCAAGTGCGCGGCGATCAAATGCTGGCGGTCAAATGCTCGGCGATCAAGTGCTGGCGATCAAATTTCCGGACACCGGGAAGTTCCCCCTTTTTTAATTTTTAGTTTTCAAGATCACTCAACACAACATTGTATCATTCGGAAATTATTTTTTTAAAAAATTAGACAAAAAACTGCATATAGTGTATATAATACATATATAAAGTTAGCGCACGAAATTTGTGCGCGCACGAATTTCCGCGCACGAATTTTGAGCCTGTATATTTTCAGTCTCGCTTACGTAAAACATGGTTTTTCCGCCTATCGCACACTGAGGCACAATTGAATTGAATGGAATTAGTTTATTGCACAGGTTAAATACAATTAACACTAATGGCAATATAAAATTTCAATATATCGCAATATCAAAAAATTTTCTAATGATACAATCAAAAATATCTGCATTAAAAGTAAGTAACATTTCTATAAAATTAGAAAAAAATTGATGTGGCTTTACGCAACATTTTTTGATTTAGACGTTAATAACTTTACGAGGTAGTGAATTCCAGTCATCAATAACTCTATTACCTAAAAAGTTTTTATAGCTGCAATATTAGTATGAAAAAAAACGTAATTTCTAAAGCTGATTTTGAATTATGTAATTATTATACAAAAACATTGAACAAAAATGATAATTTGTAAAAAAACATTTGTGGAGACCAGTGAGAAAACAAAATTTAGAGTTAAATTTTCTAGAAGTACTCCTCCTCAATTTAAAAAAATCATAATTACCCATAAAATAAATTTTTAAAAAAATTCAAAAATTATTAAAATTTACACACAAAACACAGTTTATCCTTGTTTTACTGTTTGATTATGGGTCTTTTTATTTTTAAAACTTGATTCTGTGCTATGGATGACGGCGTTGGAAACTGAAAACCATTTATATTTTAGTGATTTCTAGATTTTATAATATTGTAACAATTTTTATTTATTAGCGTATCACTATTTATTTGGAAAATATGCAAAAAGGCTTTATATCATTGAAAACACTGGTACAAGAGCTGAATTAACATTTTGCTAAAGTTTAAAGCTCCCATATCTTATAAGCCTATGTGTCAAAGTAATGAAACCATCGCAGTTACACCGGCATACCAGAGTTATCGCATATATAGATTAACCTAAAAAATTTTCAATGATATTACTTAAAAAACAATTCTTCATTGATATGGGGTTTGAATTAAAATCGCGCCACAAGCATATAGGGTATCTGACTAAATTTCGGCCAGGCCTTAATTTCGGTCACCAATTTAGAGTGTTTGAAAATTTGTTTATTTTTAAAACAAAAGAACTAGCACAAAATTAACTAGATGAAAGTTGAATAAAGTGTTTTTGCAAAAGCTTTTTATTTTTGTTATTCTGCGTTATCAACATTTTCATACAAAAAGTGAATTTTTTATGATTTTTGTAATTTTTGCTTTGTGTTTAAACTGCATCAATTTTAGAAGTAAGCACTATATAATCTTAAAATATCTTTTATATTTAGGGCTTAAATTGTTAATTTTCATGTTTTGATATTTTCTTCAAAATCACTTTGCAATGCGTTTAACTAACTGCGCATTTTAAGATTCCGTTAATTTCGGCCACCTTAAAATTTAGGTGAAATAACCTGCCGTTTTTTGCTGTTTTCAAATATCATCGTACTACATTTATAAAGAATTTTTTTGCTCGTTTGACTTTTTTGACGTTTTTTAAGCCAAAAAATTCAACAAAAAATGCAGGTTATTAAAACTTGTTTTTTAAGGTTTAAACATAATTATTTAAAGTCTTTCTAACAACTGTTAAAATTTGGAAATGGGAAAAAATTAAGTTATATGTACCAAGAACAATATCTAAGGATAAATTTGCAAACTTTAAAAAATTTGTATTGTCCGTTTTCGTAATAGTTATAGCCAGTTTTTTTAGGTGGCCGCAGTTAATGGCTCGCGCCTGAATTTCGGCCACTATAAAAAAATTTTAAACCTCCATTAATCTTTAAGTGTAACAGAAATATTAAAATTTTGTAGTGGAATAACAAAAATAACTATCGTTTGATTTTTAGACTAAATTTTGGGTCGATTGGAAAAACCAGAAAAAACTTATCAAAAAAAAAACATAAGAAAGGTGCCTGAAATTAAGTCAGCTACCTCAATTAGCACTTTTTCACTTCTTAATTCTTCAAACAAAACACAATTGTCGCGCCATTTTTAACACGAAACCCACCACTTCCTTGTATAGCGGTATAGCTATAAATG
>JASAMX010000327.1:0-12244 GCA_030248175.1 Microlaimidae sp. YZB2_3
ATTTGGAAAAGCTAAAAACAGGTGAAATTTTCAATTAGTTTCACCGATGAAAAATAATTATTCGCAAACCAAATCATTTTGAGGACTGCAACTTAAAACGGAGAAGAAAAGAATCCCCTAAAAACTTTAACAATTTCATAACTTTTTTATTTAAAACTCTATAATTTTAATTTTCCTTAGTTGTAAAAATAATGTATTTTCGGGCGTAATCCTCAAACTGGTAAAACTTTTATTTCTACGTTTCGAAACGAACAACGTGTTTCTTCGTCAGTCAGGAAAAGGCTAAAACAAACATAATCTAACGTAATGTGTGTGTAAAATAGACGTAATGTGTGTGTGTGTGTGTGTGTGTGTGTGTGTGTGTGTGTGTGTGTGTGTGTGTGTGTGTGTGTGTGTGTGTGTGTGTGTGTGTGTGTGTGTGTGTGTGTGTGTGTGTGTGTGTGTGTGTGTGTGTGTGTGTGTGTGTGTGTGTGCGTGTGTGTGCGTGCGTGCGTGCGTGCGTGTGTGTGTGTGTGTATGTGTGTGTGTGTGTGTGTGTGTGCGTGTGTGTGCGTGCGTGTGTGTGTTGTGTGTGTGTGTGTGTGTGTGTGTGTGTGTGTGTGTGTGTGTGTGTGTGTGTGTGTGTGTGTGTGTGTGTGTGTGTGTGTGTGTGTGTGTGTGTGTGTGTCTGTGTGTGTTTGTGTGTGTCTGTGTGTCTGTGTGTCTCTCTCTCTCTCTGTGTGTGTGTGTGTGTGTGTGTGTGTGTGTGTGTGTGTGTGTGTGTGTGTGTGTGTGTGTGTGTGTGTGTGTGTGTGTGTGTGTGTGTGTGTGTGTGTGTGTGTGTGTGTGTGTGTGTGTGTATGTGTGTGTGTGTGTGTGTGTGTGTGTGTGTGTGTGTGTGTGTGTGTGTGTGTGTGTGTGTGTATGTGCGTGTGTGTGTGTGTGTGTGTATGTGTGTGTGTGTGTGTGTGTGTGTGTGTGTGTGTGTGTGTGTGTGTGTGTGTGTGTGTGTGTGTGTGTGTGTGTGTGTGTGGTGTGTACGTGTGCGTGTGTGCATGTGTGTGCGTGTGTGTGTGTGCGTGTGTGCGCGTGTGTGTGTGTGTGTTTTTGTGTGCATGTGTGTGTGTGTGTGTGTGTGTGTGTGTGTGTGTGTGTGTGTGTGTGTGTGTGTGTGTGAGTGTCTGTCTGTCTGTCTGTCTGTCTGTCTGTCTGTCTGTCTGTCTGTCTGTCTGCCTGTCTGTATGTTTCCTAACTCCTCCCTAACAACCCAACAAATTAAGTTAAATCAGGTATTGCTGGAAAGCTCATACCCCAGGGAATGTCGTAAGGGGGTTAAAATTTTGAAATAGTTTAAATGGACATTTTTATACTGGACAAGGCGTTTTCAGCAAAAGGGGAATGAACCCTATGGATTTTGGAACTTAAAAAAAAATTTTTGTCCAGGAATTGCCTTAAACTAATTGGTAAGTGTAATTAGACAATGTAAAACCAGAATATTATGTTTTTTTGGAAAAAAAAACATGGACATCTTTATACTGGACAACGTTTTTTCATTAAAAAAAGGATGACCTTGCTCCCCAACCACAAAGGGATTGGGCTAAATGAGATATCATTGCAAAGCTTACAGTCTGGGGAATGTCATCAAAAGGTTGAAATTTAAAAAAAATTACATGGACATCTTTAGCCTGGACAACATATTTTCACAAAAGGGGGAAACCTATGAACTTTGGAAATTGAAAAATCTTTTTGTCTCTGACTTGACTCGATCTAATTGATAAGAGTAATTAGTCAATGTAAAATCAGAATGTGATGTTTTTTGGTAAGATTAACAAAGAAATCATAATACTGGACAACGTTTTTTCACTAAACAGAGGAACGACCTTCCTCCCCAACCAGAAAAACGATTTGGCTAAATACAATATCATTGCAAAGCGTACAGATCGGGGAATGTCATAAAAGTGTTGTAATTAAAAAAATTCCATGGACATCCTTAGACTGGACAACGAATTTGCACAAAATCGGGCACCCTAAGGACTTAGAAAGTTAAAAAATTTTTTGTAGTTGAATTGGCTTAAACTTATTGGTTAAAGAATTAGTCAATTAAAAGCCAGAATATTATG
The DNA here is from genome assembly GCA_030248175.1 of Microlaimidae sp. YZB2_3. Lineage (NCBI taxonomy): Eukaryota > Metazoa > Nematoda > Chromadorea > Desmodorida > Microlaimidae > Microlaimidae sp. YZB2_3. The sequence continues at coordinate 2,100 of JASAMX010000327.1, forward strand.
TTTTTGAAAAGATAAACATGAACATCATTATACTGGACAACGTATTTTCACCAAAAAGTTTATTTCTATTGCTAATTGTTGCTATTGTCATTGCTATTTATTACCAATAGATATTGGTAAATGGAAAGAAAGCCAGCGTATCGTGTTTTTTTTTTGGAAAAATCAACTAGAACATTTTTATGTTGGACCACGAATTTTCTTAAAAGTTGGGATGGACCTTCCTCCTCAACTACAAAAAATATTGGCCTAAATGATATATCATTTGAAAGCTTACAACTCAGAGAGTGTCGTAGGATGCTTAAAATTTTTAAAAAAATAACAAATATCTGTATGGTGGACAAACTATTTTTACCAAAACGACGGAAAGGATCATACTTGTTAACTACTAAATGAAGTGAATTAAATGAAATAGCATTGCAAAGCTTACAATTCAGGGAATTATCATAAAAGGATTGAATTTCGAAAAATTAGCAAATTAATCTGAGAAATACAGATATAATTATTTGTCAGCCATATGACTGACACGGGCCACTTGTATTAATAAATTATGCTTACAAATACTTTTAGAGAACATTACATAATCAAGCTTTAATGCTACATAAACATGGCAAAAAAATTAATTGAGAGACAAAATTTTTAAAACATGTTAATAAGATTGTTTCTTTTCAAACCGTGATTAAGTGAAAAAGTTTTTCCTTGAAAAACAGCTAAAAGTTTTCGAGAGAACTTGGGTCCAATGAAACGAATAAAAAATTCTAATAAAAATCTAGTTCGTGATAAAGCAGAACGAGTCAAAATAATACACATAATTAAACAGTCTTCAGAGGTTGTAATACGAAAATGTTTTCATAATTAGGGCAATAAAACTTTCAAATGCGTAAAGAGAGGTTTTTCGCGGCGCATGCTTTTAACGAAGGATGAATATTAAGTGATTTTTCTGGAGAACAAATGTTAATGAAAATTGCTTCTTTTGTTAAAAGTTCGGCGGAGAAAAATTTTGTGGTTGGTTTTGAGGCTTTATCTAGAATTTTTACTTTGGAGAAATCGATGTTATGGTTAGTTTGGTCAATGTGTTCTTTCAAAGCGGAGTGTGGATCTTTTTTGTGTTCTTCGAAGCGATTTTTAAGCAAACGGACGGTTTGACCGATGTATATTTTGTTGCAATCCGAACAAGAAATCTGATAAACAACGCCTTTTTTTGTCAGGTAAGGTATTTTACGGGTGTCTATTGCCCATAAAACTTTCGTGAAGCTTGTTGGTTTTATTGCTTACAATATATATGTTGTATTTTTTCTAATTTTTTTTAATTTCGGAGTTAAGTTGGAAATATACGGTAAGGATAATCTACAATCGTTTGGTTCGGTCCAATTTGTGGCATTTGATAGGTACGGGGTCTTTAGAGCCTTAAGCAGGGAACTTGGAGCCATCGAAAATTTTTGGGAACTTGGAGCCACGAGCAATGGGAACTTGGAGCCTTTATTAAAAAATTGGTTTTGGGCTATATTTAGGCTTTGCTTAGGCTTAGGGTAACGTTTTAGCGATTTTTATTTTCGGCTCCAAGTTCCCTCTTTAAGCTCTAAGTTCCCCACTTACGGCTCCAAGTTCCAGCTCCAAGTTCCTAAGGCTCCATCGACCCTAAATCATTTGATACAATTGTGGTCCAATTGTATTTCCCTATTTATATTAGGTTTTGTTTATTTTTAGCATATTATTTAAAAGCTAAATGACACTATAAAGCTTAATTTTATTGACTGCATTACATGTAAATTTTCATTTGAACATAAACTTGTTCGTTGTTTCCGTTTTTTGATACAATTTTTTTAATTTGCTGAAAAAACTTATTTAGGTTTTTAAATCATATTTTGTGGAAAAGATCAATAACAAATAAAACGTTAATGTAGCGGCATTTTTTTCTTTTTTTTTGCAGTAACATTTTTTTCTGTTTTTCAAAAATAAAGCACTCTATGTTATTGGTGTATAATTTTATAAACATTAATATTAATAGTTAACTCATTAATTAATAAGATTTATTTACCTTTAGATTCGCTATTTCCCGCATCATCCCTTTGTTGGCTTCCAAAAGACCCGCTTCCTTTACTTTTACTTCCACTTTTCGATTTGCTATTTCCTTCACTTTTCGATTTGCTATTTCCTTCACTTTTAGATTTGCTTTTGTTTCTAAAAACAAATAATTTTCTTTTAGAATTTAAAAAAATATCATTTGTACAAGCTTCGTTTAAAAATGGAATTTCCGAAATATAACACTTTACACCGCAAAACTTAACGTTTTTCACAGATAAATTAGATGATTTGTGCCTTCAAAAATATTTTCCTAATTGAGCAGAATCCTTTATTGCACACGCTTCAAGCATAAATTTAGTAACGACTTTCAATAATCTTACACTTCATTATAAAATCAAATAAGTTTTCCAAATAACCGTGATGTTTAAGGCTAAAAATAACCCACTTCTGTCTGTGCCCTAATCGTAAAAAAAGTTAAAATATTCATGATGGTATAAAGGCTAGTTCATACTTATGACAAAACGTCCTTTGGAAAAAATCCAAAGGACAAAAGTACTTTAGACTTTGTCCAAAGGACAAATACGGCGTGAAAACGTCCTTTGGATTTTGTCCAATAAGGACAAAGTCCAAAGGACAAAATCCAAAGGACAACGTGTTCATACTTTTTTGTCCTTTGGACTTTTTTTGGATTTTGTCCTTTGGACTTTTTTTGGATTTTGTCCTTTGGACTTTGTACAAAGGACAAATTCTAAGCAGTATTCATACTTTGTCCAAAAGACGTTTTGGCTTGTCCAAAAGACGTTTTGGCTTTTCTAAAATTGTCCTTTGGACTTTGTCCAAAGGACGTTTTGTCATAAGTATGAACCAGCCTTAAGTGTATAGCCAGTTCTTTTTTAATATTTGCGCAGTTTATATGTAATTTCTGAGCTATTATATTTTCTGTAATATATAAAAAGTAATCTGGTGAAAAAATAATTTTTCTGTATATTTTTTAACGAATTTTATTTCCAGAAAACAATTTTAAAAACTTTTAGGCATTATTGCTTTTGAAATAAGTTCATTTTTGAACAAAGCGCTCTGCCTCCTAATTTCAAAACAATTTACTGAATTTTGTAGATCTTAATTCTTGGATTTTGATTGGTAATATTCCAGTTTTTAAGAACTATACAAGTAAAATCATTGACTTTGCGTTCCATTTAATATGTCGTATGGGGAAAAACTACCCCTACTTTATTACTAACGGCACTTTCATAAGTTGGGAAAGATGTTGAACAGTAGTTTTATAAATCACGGAAAAAATAGAATCCTGGAAAAGAATAAAATAATCTAATCACTAATAAAAATAAAATGAATTACATATCTGTAAAAAAAACTTATCTGCTCTTATTCCATTTATTTTTCAATTTTTCTCTCTTTTCAATTCTCTCATCTCTCAGTTTTTTCAAACGTTTTGTTCTTTCCTTTTTTTTTCTTTCCCATCTTTCTTTAAGGGTCTCTTTTTCTGGGCTTCCTGTAAAACTCTATATAATGTATTTTAACCGACGCTAAATTTAAACTTACATAACTTACCGACGGTAATCTTACAAGTGTGTGTATTTTTTGAAAAAATAGATAAAAAAATACTTTTTAAGCGACCAGTAAGCAAATAGATATTAAAGTAAACAACACGTCGTGGATTATTTGCTCAGTAAACTAAAAATATCGGGTCAAGTAACCAATTAAATCAGAGCACTTTATTGCCACTTATATTAATCAATCAGATCTTATAAAAGTTTAAGGTTTAATTTAAATTGGTGGACAATAAATAGCCAATAAATAGCTTTGATTCGATTGGTTACTTCATGTCCCTTCTATTTTTATTTCTTGAACAAATAAACTAGCTACGTTTGGGTTGCCTTTAATTGAGGTCCTTAAATTTTCGCCTACTTCCTAAAAAACCTTTTTTAACCTTTAAGGAAATTATTTTTAAAATCTTGAAATTTAACAGCATTTTTTCTTTAAAATTTTAATTTCTGATTATATAATTCCTTATGTCTGAAAATTTTTTTGAACATATACCCTATACTATAACATTTAACATATATTTTCTTGAGTTAAAAATATATAGTTCGTTGGCAATATAATTTTCGTTAGTCGTGTACCAAGAATTAAAGAGAGTCAGTTTTACTATTTTTGCAAAACTCGTTTCTATTGAGGTAAAAGATACAAAACTTTACTACCTAAGACAGTACTTAAAAAGACTAGATTTTTGAAATCAGAAAAATTGAAATTATTTTGGTGCCCGCTTTGTTGGTGACAGTCCTGAAAAGTTTTTGATCCTTAATTTCCACCATTGGGCACCTCTTATAAGATTTCAAATTTTGACTTTAGGGAAGTGAGGTACATATTATTTTCAAGTTTATGACATGCTAAATTAAAAAGTATAAAAATTTTGAAAAAAATTAAAAACAAAATATTTAGCAAGTCGGGCAACCAAAATACGATTGTAAACACTAAAGCCTGGTTTATACTTATGACAAAACGTCCTTTGGACTTTGTCCAAAGGACAAACACAACGTTAAAACGTCTTTTGGACTTTGTCCTTTGGATTTTGTCCAAAAGACAAAGTCCAAAGGACAGCGTGTTCATACTGTTTGCCCTTTGGACTTTTTCCTTTGGATTTTGTCCTTTGGACGTTGTCCAAAGGATAAATTTCAGGTAGCATTTATACTTCGTCCAAAGGACGTTTTGGCTTGTGCAAAGGACGTTTTGGCTTTTCTTAAATTGTCCTTTGGACTTTGTCCAAAGGACGTTTTGTCATAAGTATGAACCAGCCTTAAGACTCTTTTGTACACCACAAAAATCTAGGTCCTAGGAGTTTTTCCATTTTTATTTTCTAGTTTTGTTCCTACTCAATACTTATACCCTCTGCGGGTTTATTTTAAAAATAAAAATATTTAATTGGTACTTTATCTATTAAGTCAAATACACCACTATAACCTCAGAATTAAAAATTTTTAATTTTCAATTATAAGTTTTGTGTTTATTATTATTATGATGTAAGCTTTCAACAAGCTGATTTTAAAAACACACACAGCGTGTATTGAACACTTTTATCTATGTTTACCCATTAGTTTACCCATCGATGTACCCGCCCCCAAAATTTTTAGACGAGTGATTTTTTAATTTAATTATAATACCGTCGGAATCATATTTATATCAAAACCATACGGTCACGCTGATTAAAAAAGATCACTTTTAACCCGATTTACCTAATAGTTCAAATTTTTACCCACTAAATTTTACACCAAAATTTTCAGAGACAAAAATTAAAGTATTTTATAACCTTTTCCAAAAAAACACAAAAAAATTCTTTATAGTTTAAAAACACAAACAATTCTAAATCGGTTTTGTGTGAGTTTTTAAGTCGAGCGACGATTTTTACGACGAGTTTTAATTTATTTTACATCGAGTTTTAATTGGATAAGAACAATTAAATATCTTCAAAAAGCTAAACACATGAAATTTTTAAAATATGTTTGTTTGACAAATAAAATTTTAAAAATCGGATCATTTACTGGACCACACATTTAAGTGTTTATAACTGAAAAGTTTTTTAAAGAACCAAAATAATAAACATATTGGGAAAAATATATTTTCTACCAATAATTATTACTGAACATTTTTTTCCTTTTGTTGATTTAAAAACTAAGATTTCCATCAACCTACCAAGAGAACTTAGTGTGTCGGATTTTTATTTCAAAATTAGTCGTTCAAAAATTATGTAGATTGAAGCAGTTAATTATTAAATGCAAAGAATTCGGGTAAAAAAGAATCTTTTAAAATTTAATAGTTTTTTAACTCACCGGAAGCTTCACTTGAAACCGAAGATGAATCTTTTTCTGAGTCATATTCGGAACCGCTGCTGTTTTCGGAACTATTTTCTCCATTGTCATTTTGGGGACCGTTTCCTCGGTTGCCGTTTTGGGGACCATATCCTCTATTACCATTTGGAGGACCATATCCTCTATTACCATTTGGAGGACCATATCCTCTATTACCATTTGGAGGACCATATCCTCTATTACCATTTGGAGGACCATATCCTCTGTTGCCATTTGGGGGACCATATCCTCTGTTGCCATTTGGGGGACCATATCCACGATTCCCTAAGTTGTCTTATTACAATGATTATCTTGAAAATTATATTACTAGCGTTAAAAATCGACGCATACAAAGAAATTAGCATCTGGCTTGTGCAGTTTGCTCACTAAATAAAAAAATGTGCACTATAAATAATATTGTTTTATTTGACGCACCATTACATAACCTAGTTGTAGTTTAACTACAATTAGAATGGAATGGCAATTGTGAAAATCATGCTCACGGCCATCTTTAACAATCATAAAATCGCCACTTTTTTTAAATTACAAGGTTGTAGCAATTGGTATATGTGTAGGAAACAACTATATAAAGTTCCAGAGCGGTTACTTCACGTTTCAAATTTGATTTGATGTTTTTAATACTAAAAGGTATATAAGACCTTATATTTCAAACAAAATTTTTTAATTGCTTTTTTTCAACGTTGAAAAATAACTTGGAGCTGAAATTAAAAATCGCAGAAACCGTTACCTATGGCTAGACCAAACTCTAAATCAAAGCCAAAACCGCTTTTTATTTAGAAAACATTGCTCCATGTTCTAATTTTTGTGGCTTTAAACCTTAAAAGTTTTGGACGGCTCTAAGTTACTTCGTTATGGTTCCAAAGATCTTGTACTATTATTTTATTGATGATTATTATTTCTTCACGATACTCAAAACCCTCCCATTTAAACGGAAATTGTTCAGTGTTAATATTTGTTACAGAGTTATAACATTTTAGAATCACTTTTAGTCAATTAGTGCTTATAAAAAAGGAGATCTTTCACCAATTGGACATTAATTTTTCCCAAGCACTAATTGGCTAAAAGTGATTTTATTAGCTCCTCCCACAACCATTCCCACAGAGCAAAATATATATGACGTGATCATTAATACTACATGAAATTTTGAGGGTCCTTAAAATCCTGACGTGTTTTGATAAAAAAGTTGAATACATATAGTTATATTTGCTGCAAATTATTTCGTTTACGTGTACTGAAATGATATTATAAATCACATTTATACCTGGCGAGGGACCGTATCTATTGTCTGGTGATCCTCCGTTAAACGGTCTTCCTGGTGGAGATGGATTATTCGCCCCCGGAAATGGCCTAGGGCCAATTTGACTGTTTCGCGGATCTGAATATATACACAAAAATCATAAAAAAAGACAAAACAATAGGAACTTTCATATAATTTTATCTACCAATAATCATTGATAAGCATGTATGCACTATCAAAATATATTGATATAATATATTGATTGAAAAAATTAGCAACAGTACTGAAGTAAGTGGTATTCGCATAAAAATCAATAAAATATGCGTTGGTTGTATTTTTGTTACACTTGAATTGTATGACTGAGAAGGCAAAAAGACAAGGACAAGAGCCTGAACTTACAACTCCAGTCCTTCTTGGCTGTTCAAAATAAATTGAGGTGTTTTAGCTTTGAGTATCTGTTATCGTATGGTCTTCATTGCATAAGATACTTATTAAACTGAAATACCATTTTTGTAGCGCTGGTATACTTATTGCTAGTAAAAAATAGTGATAACAATACTTGTATGATATATTATTTTACTATTGCCGTGACCGCTTGTAGGCTGCAGTCGGGTAGGTTTGTATACGGTTTATATAGTCATCTTTACCAAAGATTTTGATACGCATTGAAAATAGAGATTTCACTTTTGAATATTCATGCATGATATACTTTTTATAAAACCTTATCTTTTTAGATGCGTGAAAATTAAAAAATACAGTACAATATTAAAAATCTATATTGTATAATAGTCAACTTTGTATTTTAATTAAAATTACTAAAATACAAGTTCGTTTTACGAAAATTATACACAAAGATTTATTATGATTAAAAATTAATTTATACTCATAAAAAGTCAACAACGTGATCGGAAAATTCGTGGTTTTTTTTTAATTTCAGCAAATTTTTGGCTGACGTATGTCTGTTCGATTTGAAAGTTTAAAAAACTTATAAAAACATCTTATTCACTTACATTGAGAATTTACAATATCGTCGCAAAAGATCGACAGGAAAATAATAAAAGCCACCAGTTTCAGCATAGCGGCTATAAAGAACTATTTTAAATACTTTACCCAAAGCCAAATACTTTATTTGGAATTTGTTCCACCTACAAACACCTAGTGCTTAACAATAAAAATTTCTATTTTAGTCAAAACAATCATTTTTTAAATGTTGAAACTAAAGACATGTGTTTACAAAAAATTTTATTGACTACTAGATTTATATTTTGTAAGCACTTGATTTGATGAAATAAACTTTTTTTTCTCCGCCAAAAAAAAACAGCAAAATACGCTCAACAGTTTTTACAGTTGCGTTTTTGTTTCTAGGAAACCAGCCGTTGTTTTATAGGCTTAAAGTTTCTCCAATCTTTTACAATCTACGCAAAAAACGTAACGGTATGTCGTGAGGTTAAAAGAAATTCTTAAAATTTTAGTTAACATTTCAAACAAATCCCACATTAAATATTTTATGTTTTCTTATAAAATGTAGGGAATTATTGAAATGAAGTGCTTTTAAAGTACCCGATGTTTTATAAATAAAATTAACACAAATGATAAATTAATTAACATAAATCGGACATACATAGCTAAATTGTAATAGGTAAAATAGTAATATGGTGTAACGAAGTCTCAGAAAACCTTAACGATTCAAAGCAAAGACATAGTTTAAAAATAAGATAAACGTCATCAACTCATTTAGGGCAGAGACGTGATGATGTAATTTTCGTATAAATAAACTTAATTTTTGAGATCATCACATTAAAAATTATCGCCCATGTACATATAATTTTGATAACTTTGACTAAAAAGAACTTAAAGTTGGAATTAAAAGACAGGAAATAAGAAAACATAGAATCCAAAAGTTTGAATTTTTTAAAAACTATTACCTACGATTTGAGCTAAGCATAAATCTAAACTAAAAGTAGTTAACTTGAATCAAAAAAATTCAAATTGCTAAAATCGATATACCTAAGCGTAAACTTAAACCTGAGTCTTATTTTTTACGTTTGGCGCTAAATTCCCTTTTTTCTGACTCTAATTTTCCAAAATTTTTTGACGGCCCAAAGTTTCTTTTTTACGGCTTCAAAAACTCCGCACCGCACATTTTTTGGAAATAATAAATTTTTGGGGAATAAAAAGTCACAGCAGCAAATACGTTTTAAAACAAGTAATTACTGGTACAATTTCCATGATGATTAAGGTGAATATAAATCATTTAACAACAGCTCTTAGACTGTAATTTAACACACCAAAAACATCAGAAGTATTATTTTCGTAAAGAGAACGACTTGCCCACGAAACAGGTTTGGGTTTTGTTTTTTGTAACTTCTGTGCATGAAACTGCATGCATTTCTTTTTGTTTTAAAGCACGGCTAAAATTTTTAGAATAAACAGAGCAGATAATATTACATTTAGTTTTGATGTACATAAATCATTGAACTAACGTAACACTTAGGACTACTTGCGACTGGAAATCAATTTATATTATAGTTTGAAAATAATATAGTGCATAATTAAAAAAGTATCAATATGGAGACTTGGAGCCGTAGCCAGGTATGTTTAAACATACATTGAAAACTTTAAACATACAATTTCAGTAAGTATGTCACTAAGGTAACTTAGAATAAATAACAAATAACCTAATTTTTTGTTAAAACTGCATTTTTAGGACTTTCATCTGCATTTGTTGAACTGTTTGATTCGTTTATAATAAATTTTGGCAGAAATTTAATTTAGTAAACATTCGTGACAAACGTTTTAAAATAACGTTTTTAGTGTAAAAGGGTACAATGACACCAGCGCCAATCACCAATATGCAGGGGAAAAATTGAAAAACAGCAAGTGACTGATACATTTTACGATTTCAACCGTACATATCTACGATGCGTAGGTATGTGCGGTGCCACTCACGCTTTTGATTTACACTTTTATTTCCTGTCTTTTAATTTGAGAAGTTTTAACCT
>JASAMX010000331.1:0-11202 GCA_030248175.1 Microlaimidae sp. YZB2_3
CAATATGGGTTTTTATCAAAGCGCTCAACGTGTACGCAAAGTTTTATTAGCATTGCTAAATGAATGGACTAAATGTGTAAATAAGGGAATGAGAGTAGACGCCTTGTACATTGATTTCGCGAAAGCGTTTGATACCGTTTGCCATTCTAAGTTGTTGCTAAAATTAAAAGCATATGGGGTAAACTACGAACTACTAAACTGGATAAAAAATTTTTTATCCGATAGAACACAAGTTGTTTCTGTGGGAAATGAAATTTCAGAAAGCATTTTTCTAGTAAGTACGGGTGTACCCCAAGGCTCTGTTCTGGGACCAGTTTTATTTTTAGTTTATATTAACGAGCATAGTAAATTGTTTGGAAGGCGCATGCGGTATCAAACTTTTCGCGGATGACGGCAAGTTTTATCTCGCGCGAAGGGACAAAAAAATAATGCTGATCTCCAATTAACTTTACAAAATTTTAGATAATTCGGGCCACAGATTGGCAATTAAACGTTGCTTTCCAAAAATGCAATATGTTTAGTGTGGGTAAACAATCAGTTCAACAAATTGATTATGTGCTAGGTGAAACAGCTATTAAAAAAGTAAATGAAATTCAAGTACTTGGCATTTTAATAACTGAAGACTTAAAATTTTCAAATCATTGTTCTAAAATTAGTGCTAAGGCATATTCACGAGCTAGTCTAATATTAAAATGTTTTAAGTTAAAAAAGCCGTTCGCGCTTCTTAGAGCCTACAAAAGTTATGTAAGGCCCATTCTTGAAACGGATGTTCAAGTATGGAATCCTTATCTTTTAAAAGAGCGTAAAAAAAGAACTAGAAAAAGTACAAAAATTTATGACTAGAATGATTTGTTACAAATGTGACATAACGTTTACTGACTACGAATCAAGGATTAAAATACTTTTATTTAGAATCTTTGGAGTTTAGACGTTTAAAACTAGACTTCAGAATGGTTTTATAAAATGGTTTATGGACTTGTTTGATCTTAAAAGTCACGATTTTTTTAGTTTCGAAAAATCTAATTATTTTTTACGTGAACACGATTTTTAAAATTCGAAGTATAAATTTTCCACTTTTAAATTGCCGAAAATATTTTTTTTAGAACGTGTAATCAAAGCCTTGGAATTTATGCCAAAAAACGTTGTTTTATCAAACTCAGTCAGAAATTTTTTAAAGAGTTACTAAACAAAGAAACCGACTTAAAGAAATTTTGCATATTATATTAATACGTTTTATGTTGTGCATTGTAATAATTATAAACTTGTTTATTTTACGAGTGTTAAAAATAATAAATAGGGGGTATGTAAGTGTTTAACCTTTACCCGCCTAATGTCTGTATATTATATTTGTAACTATACCTGTGTTGTGTTTTTATTTGTGCCTTGTACGTGTTTTATGACATAAATAAATTTCGTTTTATAAGGGACAATATCGAAAATGGCCCCTTTGGAAAATTTGTTTAATGCATTTAATTTTGGCACTTTTTTCTTCAGGCACTTTCTTGTTTTTAGGTCAATATTAATGTTTAATGGCTTATTTGAACGTTGACTGCTACATTTACTGCCATATTGGTTATTTTTATTCTAATTTGTTTTTATCTGAGTGAAAAATTGAAAACTAAGTTAAAGTGCCGAAATTAAATGCATTTTCAAAAGCGCCGAAATTAAATGCACCTTTTGCCCATTTTCCTTCAAGAAGTTACTACAGCCAACGAAAAAATTGGTAGATGATGTTATGACTGTCTTTATTTCGCCCATTCATCTAGTTTCTAACGAGCTATCAATCACTTCTCAATTCCAATTTGGGACCAAGGTATGATAAGATATGTAATAAAAACTTGAAAAAGTGCCGAAATTAAATGCATGACCCTAAATGTGATATGTGAGAATTCTAATTCCCGCGGCCGATCTTCTGATCAATAAGTAAGTGAGTAAGTAAGTGAGTTACTTCTTAACGCTTTCTTTGATTTTAAATGACTCAGCCGAATAAAATCTATATGACTTGATATTCGAAGCATAGATACAACTGACAACGGAGAATTGACTGATAATTACGATTTTGTGATTTGACAAATTGCGCTGTCGATCATGATGTATATGCAAGTTTTATTTAAAACAATTATAACTTAGCTGAATAAAATCTATATGACTTAAATCCAAACATAGATACAACTGACAAGGGAAAACAAGAGATAATCACGATTTTGTGATCTGACAAATTGTTCGGTCGATCATGACGTATATGCAATATTTATTTAAAACATTTATAACTTGGCCGAATAAAAATCTGTATTACTTTAGATTCGGAACATAGATACAACTGACAACGGAAAATTGATTGATAATCACGCTTTTGTGATTTGACAAATTGTGCAGTCGATCATAACGTATATGCAAATTTTATTTAAAACCATTATAACTTAAGCTGAATAAAATTTATATGGCTTTAAATTTCGAACATATATACAACTGAGAACAAAAAATTGATTGATAATCACGATTATTTGATTTGACGAATTGTGCGGTCGATCATGACGTATATGCAAATTTTATTTTCAACAATTATAACTTGACCGAATAAAATCCATATGACTTTATATTCCGGACTGGATAATTACAATTGACAATGGAAAATCGATTGATAATCACAATTTTGTGATATGACAAATTGCGTGGTCTATTATGACGTATATGCAAATTTTATTTAAAACAATTATAACTCGGCTGAATAAAATCTATATTTAAATTCGAAACGTAGATACAACTGACAAAGGAAAATCGATTGATAGTCATGAATTTGTGATCTAACAAATTGTGCGGTCGACCATGACGTGTATACAATTTTTAAAAAAAATATATATAATTATTTATTTTTAAACAACATAACTACACTATTTTTTTCTTTTCAGGTTTCATACACTTTTACGAGGTTACCCAGGCTTAATTGCAGTCTTAATTGTTGTATAGTATACTGCTTAAAAACACATTGAAATTTTGGATATGAAAATAACTGTATTGATATCATGGGGAGACCATGATGTTTTTTTTTAAATAAGTAAGTTTTTTAATGTTTTATATTTTTAATTAATGACGTTGAATTTAACGCTTTAAAAAGCGGAAATTCCAGCAAGCCGAAACAAAGCTTCAAAAAAAAAAAGAATTATATTAAATGGAATAGTGTAAATCTACATAAGTCTGAAAACTAAATGCCAGAAAAGACTGAAAAAAGTCTTTTTAAAACCTGCAAATCAATAACAAATTTTATGAAATTTTTAGAAAAAACAAAATCCCATAAGAACAATACGTGTAAAAGCTTTACTTTGAGTTTTTTAACGATTAATGAAACTTATTTCAGATAAATTTCCCACAGAGTGGATTAAGCTTTGCATAAGTTAACCGTAGCTGTATATACAACGGCATTAATTAAGTCACACGTCGTCAAAACGACACAAAAACAGAATAACGCAAGCATCACAGTCACCATGGAAATATTTTTATCAAAATAAAATATTGCATCGTACATTAAATTTTACAATTTACTATTATTTAATATTATTATATAAATCAGAGCATACCGCCATATAAAGGGCAATATAAAACCAAATATCCAGTTCTAAGCCAGAAAAACATTGAAAAATTTAGATTTAATATAAAGCAACTTTTTCTTTAATGTTTCTATTCTGTTAAATTAAAAGTCGCTTTATATTAATTCTAAATTTTTCAAGGTTTTCGGACTTAAAACTGGATAATTGGTTTTAAATAGCTGTTTATATGGCTGTATGTTTTGATTTATACAAAAATAATAGTAAATTGCAAAATTTAATGTATGATGCGATAGTTTATCTTGATAAAAATTTTTTTTATGGTCACTGTGACGCTTGCGTTAAACTATTTTTATATCGTTTTGACGACGTGTGACTTGATTAAGCAAACTAGCTTTTTAATCGGAAATTGTTTAGTGTTAGATGATCTCAAAAAGTCAGCCACTAAGGATTCAGAACTTGAATTTTTGACAACCAATGAACGCAGAATCGGTCATTGGTCATCGGACATCTTTTTCATGGACGCCCATTCTTTGCGCTGATTGACTGTGCTCGTAAAGCGTTGTTCAGTGAAAGTGACGTGAGCAATTGTCACTTCCCTGCTCTCCCTTTCTCCCAGGGGATAAGCAGACACCTCATTTACGCCGCCTTCCCCAATCAATATGGAATGAATGAATCAAAACAAACAGTAATAATTTAAGAACAAACTTAAACGATTAGATAAATCATTATATAAGTCAGAAAATAGAATATATATTATCACAAAATATACAATAATAGATAAAATAATTTTATATAGACTAGTTTGGAATAAGGGTTTTTTGATGTTAGGAAGAGGGTACATAACTACTAGCGCCAATCATATGTAGAGGGAAAATCGAGAAACAGCGAGCAACTATAGTCTATACAAAAATGATGCGGACTGGCAACAAAACTCGAAGTTTGAAATGTTATATATCCATAACGGAGTTTAGAATATGTGCGGGACATATATGGAAGCATAGTTTAGACTTTTGGCTATCTTTTGAAAAGGTTAGGAAAAAATGTTTTTCAATGACGTCATCACTACAGCCGATGCGGTGAAAAAAACCTGGTCCCAACAAAAACAAAACTTTTTTATTAGTACGAGATAAGAAACACCGCTTGGTATGCTGTTAAAACATACTTTTCTGAGTTTTTTCTGAAAGTTTAAGCGAAATCGGCTAGCTCAAATTTTTTTATGATGCATTAAATGCGCGCGGTTGTCGCGATTTTGCGCCAATTTTGACCGCGCTAATACACTGTTGGCAACATAATGTTTGCTTTGCTTCCTGCTCCAAGTGTGTACAATATTGATCATATTGTTATATATTAAATGTCCGCCAATTTTTTTCTCATTCCTACACAATAAAATTTTTTTTTGGGTTTGGCCCCCCAAAATTTTTTTTGGGTTCAAAAAAATGACCTTTCTTGTTTTTGATGTTTTGTTTACAAAACTGCCAAAAATGTATTCTAGGCGCCACAAGCAATCTTTTAAGGATTTGTTTGTGCAAAAAAACCTATTATTGAGCTTATAATAAGCCTATGAACTTTGGGTTGGGCCAATTTGGCATTTTTGGTAATTTTATTGGTTAATGCACGCCACAAGACGTGTGCAGAATAAAAATTTTGACAAAAACACCAACTAAACCAATGAAATTCTATGATTTTGTTTTAACTTTATAATATAATAGTCTGTTTTTGGTAAAATTACATGGCAAAGCTGTGACACATTTCTATTAAAATTTTAAAATTTCATGTAAAAGACCGTTAAAAAATTATTACGACTTCGTTTTTTATTGTTTCATGCCGTTTTGTAGTGTAACTACACCACTATTTTGCTTGGGTATTTTTTCGGCTTTTTTGTAAATGCTGCTATGCGTTTCACTGCGATTTCCTTTTAAATTTGTGTGAACTTTCCTACTTTGCATCTTGGTAATTTAGGCCGCGACCGCTGTTGGAATTCCACTTGCCTCCCGTGAATTTTTTTAATTCCCCTGTTCTCTGGGCAGCGTTCAGTTATTGCACGCTGGAAGTAAAAAACCAATATGTAATTCTTCTTGCATTCACAGGCCTCCTGTAGTGTGTCTCCCGCATTTAATCTTTCACTTCCCGTTCTCCTCTCTACCCCTCCCCCGTTGCCCCTCTTCATTGTCACACTCCCGGCGAAAAACTTAATATCGCCCTGTAGCATTTTTAAAAACAGATTTGTTTATTCAAAAGTTTACTTTTTAAAAAACATTACAAACTTTTGCACAAAATGTTACATGCATATATCTTGATAAAAGCTTCTAAACAAACACTAACGTCAAAAACATCCGTTCAATCCAGACTTTTTAAACGTCAAATTTTTTGAAAGCATTTTATTTCTTCTTATTTTCAGCAGGAGACTTTTTATGCTTTTTTTAATAACTATCACAAAATCCTTCTTAACTTTGCAACTTTTTTTTTCATATTTCTGTGCATGCTTGCTATACTTACGGCTGGTTTATACTTAAAGGTGCGGTGCGGACTCAAACTTTTTGTCTTTAATTTTAATAATTTTTTGTGAAAAGTTTACCCCAATAGCCCACAAAAATTTTTTCAAAAAATATCCCCAGTAGTTAATGAGTTATGACCCCCCAAAAATGACAATTCTGTACGTGAAAAATTGCTCAATGTGTATAAGCATTTACATTACAAATTATGCACTCAAAAAAGCAACTACTTTTTACTTTTAATTTGATATCTTGATCGTTAAGATTGGTGCACTTTTTGTCAAAATATTGCGTTTAGCGTACCAAAAAACCCCGATTTTTTTTGTTAAAAACAGCAAAGGACGGCAGTTATTTGGGCAATCTCCTATTCACTCGATAAATTTCACTCGAAAAACTGTTTTTTCAGTTTTGCTTCCTAAGCCTAAGCATAACCGAAAACAGCTAATCAAGCAAAAAAACAGCTTATCGAGTGAAATTTGTCAAGTGAATCAGAGTTTGCCGTTATTTTATGAAGTTTTACAACTTAGGAACAAAATTAAACTGCACATTTCTATTTTAGCTTTTACACATTTATTTACAAAAACATATCTCGACATAAATATGTAGAATTTTAACTTTACAAATATTTAAAAAAAATATTACATCCCCACTTTCAATTTTTCGCAAATTTGGGAAAAAATTTATTCTTTGCAATTAAAAAAATCGCTCATAAATTTGAAATAGACATTGTGTGTGTGTGTGTGTGTGTGTGTGTGTGTGTGTGTGTGTGTGTGTGTGTGTGTGTGTGTGTGTGTGTGTGTGTGTAGAAGTTTTTATCGAGATATATGCATGTAACATTTTGTGCAAAAGTTTGTAATGTTTTAAAATTTAAACTTTTGATTAAACAAGTGTGTTGAAAATATACAGCGAATATTAAGTTTTTCGCCGGGATTGTGACAATGAAGAGGCGGACGGGTGAAGTGAGGGAGAACGGGAAGTGAAAGATTAAATGCGGGAGGACTACAGGAGGCCTGTGAATGCAAGAAGAATTACATATTGGTTTTTTTCTTTCCAGCGTGCAATAACTAAGCTGCCCCAGACAGGAGTTAAAAAAACTCACGGGAGGCAAGTGGAATTCCAACAGCGGTCGCGGCCTAAATTACCAAGATGCAAAGTAGGAAAGTTCACACAAATTTAAAAGGAAATCGCAGTGAAACGCATAGCAGCATTTACAAAAAAGCCGAAAAAATACCCAAGCAAAATAGTGGTGTAGTTACACTACAAAACGGCATGAAACAATAAAAAACGAAGTCGTAATAATTTTTTAACGGTCTTTTACATGAAATTTTTAAAATTTTAATAGAAATGTGTTACAGCTTTACCTTGTAATTTTACCAAAAACAGACTATCATATTCAAAAGTTAAAACAAAATCATAGAATTTCATTGGTTTAGTTGGTGTTTTTGTCACAATTTTTATTCTGCAAACGGCTTGTGGCGTGCATTAACCAATAAATTTACCAAAAATGCCAAATTGGCCCAACCCAAAGTTCATAGGCTTATTCTAAGCTCAATAATAGGTTTTTTTGCACAACCAAATCCTTAACAGATTGCTTGTGGCGCCTAGAATACATTTTTGGCAGTTTTGTAAACAAAACATCAAAAACAAGAAAGGTCATTTTTTTGAACCCAAAAAAAATTTTGGGGGGCAAAACCCGAAAAAAAAATTTTATTGTGTCAGAATGAGAAAAAAATTGGCGGACATTTAATATATAACAATATGATCAATATTGTACACACTTGGAGCAGGAAGCAAAGCAAACATTATGTTGCCAACAGTGTATTAGCGCGGTCAAAATTGGCGCAAATGCGCAACAACCGCGCGCATTTCTAATGCATCATAAAAAAATTTGAGCTAGCCGATTTAGCTTTAAACTTTCAGAAAAAACTCAGAAAAGTATGTTTTAACAGCATACCAAGCGGTGTTTCTTTATCTCGTACCAATAAAAAAATTTTTGTTGGGACCAGGTTTTTTTTCACCCTATCAGCTGTAGTGATGACGTCATTGAAAAACATTTTTCCTAACTTTTTCAAAAGATAGTCAGGAGTCTAAACTTTGATCCCATATATGTCCCGCACATATTCTAACTTCCATTATGGATATATAACATTTCAAAGTTTGAGTTTTGTTACCAGTCCGCACCATTTTTGTATGGACTATAGTTGCTCGCTGTTTCTCGATTTTCCCTCTACATATGATTGGCGCTAGTAGTTATGTACCCTCTTCCTAACATCAAAAAACCCTTATTCCAAACTAGTCTATATAAAATTATTTTATCTATTATTGTATATTTTGTGATAAATTATATTTTATTTTCTGACTTATATAATGATTTATCTAATCGTTTAAGTTTGTTCTTAAAATATTACTGTTTGTTTTGATTAATTCATTCCATATTGATTGGCGAAGGCGGCGTAAATGAGGTGTCTGCTCTTCCGCGGGAGAAAGGGAGAGCAGGGAAGTGACAATTGCTCACGTCACTTTCAGGAAACAACGCTTTACGAGCGCAGTCAATCAGCGCAAAGAATGGGCGTCCATGAAAAAGATGTCCAATGACCAATTTAGCGTTCATTGGTTGTCAAAAATTCAAATTATAAATCCTTATTGGCTGACTTTTTGAAACCCTCTAACACTGAACAATTTCCGATTAAAAAGTTAGTTTGGTCAATTAAGTCACACCTTGTCAAAACGATATAAAAATAGTATAATGCAAGCGTGGAAAATTTTTTATCAAAATAAATTATAGCATTGTACATTAAATTTTGCAATTTACTATTATTTTTGTATAAATCAGCATACCGTCATATAAACGGCTATTTAAAACCAAATATCCAGTTCTAAGTCCGAAAAATATTGAAAAATTTAGATTTAATATAAGGCGACTTTTAATTTAACAAATACAGTGACAGCTAATCTGTTTTATGTAATAAATAGACACATTAAACAAAAAGTCGTCTTATATTAAATCTAAATTTTTCAATGTTTTTCGGGCTTAAAACTGATTATTTGGTTTTATATAGCCTTTAATATGGCGATATGCTTTGATTTATACAAAAATAATAGTAAATTGTAAAATTTAATGTACGATGCGATAATTTATTTTTATAAAAAATTTTCCATGGTGACTGTGACGCTTGCATTATACTATTTTTGTATCATTTTGACGACGTGTGACTTAATTAATGCCGTCGTATATACAGCTATGGTTAACTTATGCAAAGCTTAATCCACTTTGTGGGAAATTTATTTGAAATAAGTTTCATTAATGGTTAAAAAACTCAAACTAAAGCTTTTACACGTATTGTTTTTATGGGATTTTGTTTTTTCTAAAAATTTCATAAAATCTGTTATTGATTTGCAGGTTTTAAAGAGACTTGTTTCAGTCTTTTCTGGCGTTTAGTTTTCAGATTTATGTAGATTTACACTGTACTTCACTTATGTCCATTTACTACACTTATGTCTATTTAATATAAAGCTTTTTTTAAACTTTGTTTCAGCTTTTGCTGGAATTTCTGCCTTTTAAAGCATTGAATTCAATGTCATTGATTAAAAATATAAAACATTAAAAACCCTACTTATTTAAAAAGAAACATCATGGTCTCCCCATGATATCAATACAGTTGTTTTCATATCCAAAATTTCACTGTGTTTTTAAGCAGTATACTATACAACAAATAAGCCTGGGTATTCTAGTAAAATTGTATGGAACCTGAAAGGAAAAAATAATGTGGTTATGTTGTTTTAAAATAAATAATTATATATATTTTTTTAAAATTTGCATACACGTCATGGTCGACCAAACAATTTGTTAGATCACAAAATCATGATTATCAATCGATTTTTTCTAGTCAGTTGTATCTATGTTCCGAATTTAAAGTCATATAGATTTTATTCAGCCTAGTTATAATTGTTTTAAATAAAATTTGCATATATGTCGTGACAGACCACGCAATTTTCAAATCACAAACTCGTGATTATCAGTCGATTCTCCATTGTCAGTTGTATTTATCTAGTCCGAAATTTAAAGTCATATAGATTTTATTTGGTTGAGTTATAATTGTTTTAAATAAAACTTTTATATATGTCATGATCAATGACACAATTTGTCAAATCACAAAATCTTGATTATCAATCGATTCTCCACTGTCAGTTGTATAAATGTTCTGAATTTAAAGTCATATACATTTTATTTAACCAAGTTATAATTGTTTTAAATAATATTTGCATATACATCATGATCGACCGCACAATTTGTCAAATCACATAATCGTGATTATCAATCAATTTTTCGTTCTCAGTTGTATCTATGTTCCGAATTTAAAATCATATAGATTTTATTCCGCCAAGTTATAATTGTTTTAGATAAAATTTGCATACACGTTATGATTGACCGAACAATTTGTTAGATCACAAAATCATGATTATCTCTTGATTTTCCCTTGTCAGTTGTATCTATTTTTTGGATTTAAGTCATATAGATTTTATTCAGCTAAGTTATAATTGTTTTAAATAAAACTTGCATATACGACACGATCGACAGCGCAATTTGTCAAATCACAAAATCGTAATTATCAGTCAATTCTCCGTTGTCAGTTGTATCTAGGAATCGAACGCGGCCCCGGCCCCGGCTTGCCCCTGCAATTTTTTTCCACCCCGGCCCCGGCCCCGGCCCCGGCAAACGCAATTCCCTCTACCCCGGCCCCGGCCCGGGCCCCGGCAATTTAGCTGTCAAATGAGCCGGGGCAAACCGGGGTAAGGACCCCTAAGAATGCAAATTTTAAAGCGCTTCTAAACTAAACATTTTAGACAGTGAAATATTATACAAGATTTTATCTACAGAGCTAAATTAATTGTTTTAATATTAGGATATTTATTGTTTATTATGCTAAATTAAGATTTTCTAAAGCCTCTTTATTTTATTAAGATTCCTTGTTTTAATCACGAATCCTTATTCTAAAAATTTTAAGATATCTTGAGCATTAAAAGCCGTTTGTAGATTTTATTTACAAGATGAGAGTTTGACAGAATAATAATAATAATCTAATAATCAAAAACATATGAAAATTTTTAAAAATAAAAGGAACATTAAAAATTAAACAATTGACAAAAAGGCGAGTAAAGGTTAA
>JASAMX010000333.1:0-16169 GCA_030248175.1 Microlaimidae sp. YZB2_3
TTTCATTTCATTTCATCCTGGGTTTAGCTGTAATTTATTTTTCTGGTTTTAATTTAATCTTGCTGTAGTTGTGGTTATGTTAGGCTGTGGTTTGTTTTTTTTCTCTCTTTGGCACTGTCGACTTTGTGTACCCGATAAGAGGTTCTAGGGTTCAGACCTGTGCACGGTCTGAAAATGCCCCCCCCCCGTTTTATTGGAGGATTTGCCCCCCCCCGTTTTATTGCCCCCCCCCCGCCAAAAAATGAAAAAGTACCCTAAAAATATGACGCCATTTTTGACCTATGATGACGCCATCATCGCCAATTTTTTGCAGTTTTTAGCCTATTTCAATGTATTTTAAGCCATTTTAGACCTATTTTTACCTTATTTCCGCTTTTTTTGTCCCTTTTTTCCCTTTTCCCTTCTTTTTTTTCTTTTTTTCTCCTTTTTTTTTCTTTCCCCCCTGCTTGCCCCCCCCCCCCGTTTTATTGCCCCCCCCCGTTTCAAAAAAGTTGCCCCCCCCCCCGTGCCCCCCCCCCCCCGTTTTGGAATTCCCCCCCCCCCCCCCCCCCCGTTTTAACCCCGGGGGGGGGGGGGCAGTGCACAGGTCTGAGGGTTCTAGGCGGTGCGGCAGTGGCATGTTATCTATCTATCTATTTATCATTATCACTTATCATTAAATTAATAATTAAATTATCATTAAATTATAATTGTCACTTATGTATGCCCTAGTATAAAAACTTTACCACATGAGTTTTTGTCACACACTTATCCCGCATTATACTACAGTTATTGGTATTTCAGAAAACACACCCCCCGTGGTTTCACCATAATTTCTGTCTGTTACTGCGCCAAAATTCGTGGTTTTTGATGTTTGGTTTTGGTGTGTTGTGCAATTTTGCTCTATAACGCCCTAATAATATTAAACCGATTGGCTTAAAATTTTGAATGTAAATTTCTTAGGACCTAAGCTACAATATTTCTAAATTTCAACCGGATCCGTCCAGTATTAAAAAACTTTTTTTATTTGTGACAGTTCTCCTTTAATATTTAAAACATTTTATTGTCATTTTCAAAACTATGGCAAGTCAAAAAATGATCTGGACAAAAAAAATTAAGTGAGCATAGATTGCCAAAAAAGGCTAATTTAGGACAGTTAAGGCTGGTTCATGCTTATGACAAAACATCCTTTGGACAAAGTCCAAAGGACATTTTTAGAAAAGCCAAAACGTCCTTTGGACAAACCAAAACGAACTTTGGACAAGCCAAAACGTCCTTTGAACAAACCAAAACGTCCTTTGGACTTTTTCCTTTGGACGAAGTATGAATGCTACTTAAAATTTGTCCTTTGGACTAAGTCCAAAGGACGAAATCCAAAGGGAAAAGTCCAAAAGACAAAAAAGTATGAACACGTTGTCCTTTGGATTTTGTCCTTTGGACAAATTCCAAAAGACGTTTTTACGCTGTATTTGTTCTTTGGACTTTGGTCCAAAGGACGTTTTGTCATAATTATGAACCAGCCTTTATATCCGTGTAAAGCTGCGCATAACATTTATCCAAAATAAAACTTTGGTGTAAATCAAATTTTATGTTAGCAAGAGATTCGGAATTGAAAATTTGTTTTAGGCCACATGATATTTGTACAGACTTTAGTTCAAACTTAATGTTCATTTCATATTATGAACATTATAATCTGGGTAAACCAAACAATTTTATTAAAATTGTTTGTTTTACCCAGATTCTTAAAAAAACCGAAATTATTACAAATTAACACTAAAAGTTTAAGATAAATGTAATAATAATTATTTAGTTTAATTTATTACACAACCGAGATCATATTAAAAATAGGAAAAGTGTATAGTTGAGTGGTAACAAAAGTGCTCTTTTTTTACATTTTTACATTTTTTGACCAAAATTTAATCATCACTGGTAGCAAAATAAAGAATAAAAACCTGAAGTGGAACATGGGCTTTATCGGCTATTGTTTTAAGCACTGCATAAGTGATGCCCGAAGTGGCGTAACGTTGATTTACATTAATTTTAACTGCCACACCTACAAACAATTTATACCTAAGTAAAAAAACTAGAGTTGTAATCATTATTACAAAAATTAAAAATTATTTAAAACAAAAAATATTTAAAAATTCACAGTACACAAAAAAATTTCCAAAACTATAGAGCTCTGCAACATAATTGTTTAGCTTAAAGGTGCGGTGCACAGTCAAATTTTTTATCTTCGATTTGATGATTTTTTGTGAAAATCTGAACCCTGCCCTCAATAGCCTATAAAAAATTTTTATTAAAATATCTTCAGTGGTTCAGAAGATATGACGTCCCAAAAATGGCGTTTTTTCGATAATTCTACACTATTGAAAGATTTATCATTGGGTATAAAAATTTAAGTTACAAAATATGTACTCAAATGAAGCGGCTATACTTTGATTGTTAAGATTGGTGCAGTATTCGTCGAGATATTGCCCTTCCAGTACAAAAAACCCTCGATTTTTTTCTAAAAACACGAAGTGACGGCAGTTATTTGTCGGGCACAGATAGCAACTTTTACGGCATCTAAGTGAGAGCGTGCTTCGTGGTGTTTAGTAGTGAATCAATTTCGCGTGAATTTTATTGAGTTCTAGCCTTGGTTAATACACTTTTTTTAAATTTTATATTAAGTGAACATAAAAATAATTTAATTGTTCTACAAAAAATGTCTGGTGTTGGTCTTTGTAATTTCAAAAACTAAAATTTTGTTTTCAGCGCTCACTTCAAATTTACCATTTTTCACTTGACCCTTCACATTTTTTTTATCAAAGATTCAAGTTTTCGATATAACACACAATCAAATGATTTAAATAGTCTTACAATTCGTCGTTACTCTGACACAATGAGTCAGAGCATAGTAGAAACTCCCCACTGTGACACCCCTATATATCAACACACAAATAATCTAAACAAAATGAGTCAGAGTCACGTTGATTTTATGCTAATTGTGGCTCATTGTGTCAGAGTAACGACGAATTGTTCTTTTTAACTAATATAAGAATGAGAAAATTTGTTTGCTAATTTTAAAGTTATAGTAATAAAAACAGAAGGTTTTCGAACTTTTTGTTTCTAAAGTGATTTTCTTTTTTTGTTTTTATATCTTTGTGAAAAATTATCTGTTTAATAAAATTATTGAGAATGCTTTATTATATAATTTTTAATGAGAATATAATAAAAATTAAACAGTGTATTTATGGAATATAATAAAAATGATACAGTGTACTTTTTTCTGCCCATACGATAGTTTTTGGGTGTTAAATGTACTACTGAAATGGAGATTAAGTTGGCCCAACATTTTTCTTTCACTTCGTGTTTTTAGCGAAAAAATCGAGAGTTTTTGTACGGAAACGCAATACTGAAAATCTCGACAAATACTGCACTAATCGTAACAATCAAGGAAATTAAAGTACAAAGTAGCCGGTTTCTTTAAGTGTATATTTTGTAACTGAAATATTTATACCTATTGAGCAATCTTTCAAGTACAGAATTATTGAAAAAACGCCATTTTTGGGAGAATATATTTCCTGAACCAATGAAGATATTATTTTGATAAAAAAAAATTTGTGCGCTATTGTGGGCAGGGGTGAGGTTTTCACAAAATATCATCAAAATCGAAGGCAAAAAGTTTAACTGTGCACCGCATTATAGGTGAGAACGGTCCCGGCAGCTAGGGGAGATGGTTACCCGGAGTAAATCGAATTTTGAATTCTAGGAGGGGAAGGGGGTCCCAGGGGGGTCCGGACCCTTCTAGTTTTTAGGGGAGGGGGTCGATCCGGTGTGCGAAATTTTGAAATCTAGAAGGAGATCAGGTGGGGTCCGGTGTCCAAAGTAAAACAGTTTTAAACCATAATAAGTCTAATAATTGTTCTTTCTATAGGATAATACTACATTTTATTGAATAAAAAGCGTGTAAAAGGGTGTAAAAACATGAATATGTTTTAAAAATTGACGTTTTTGGAAGAAAATTTAGTATAAAAAAGTACTTAAATTTTTCCGAGGGGGGAGTGGGGGGAATGTCAGATTTCAAATTCTAGAGGGAGGTCAGGCATAAAAAATTCGGAAATTTGGGGGAGGACCTCCCCTAGATTTTCGTCTAGGGGGGGTCTTAAAATTTCGAGGCTCTAGGGGGGGTCTTAAAATTTCGAGGCTAGGGGAGGTGGACCCCACCCTGCCCCCCTTTTTTCTCACCTATGCACTGCACCTTTAATCGAAAGTTTAATACCCTCGAAAATTTTTTATAACTTCCATTTTGTGTGTACAACACTTCGGATGCAAAGGTTTTGTTCAAGTTTTAAAACGAAAAAAATGTGTCTTTAAAAGATAAATGAAACATAAGTATTATCTTTCCCAGCATACAAATCTTTTTTTGTGTTTAGTCAAAAATCGTTTAAAGCTTTTAGATTTTGAAAAAATTTTATATCCTATTTAGGGATTTTTTTGGGACGGGTCCAACTTTTCTACTAAAAGATCTAAGTAACCAATGCTATTTATAAAGTGCAATGTCTAAATCTAAATACCCTATAATATAACCTTTGTGAAAGGCCAACTGGTGGTTCTCCTCGTGTTTCCCTCTGTAGTTGGGATGGACGGCATGAGCTTGATCCGCGCTGATCAAATAGGATTTAGGAATGGCCTCTTCGAAAGCGCAGGGGTCTGTCGCGTTCGCACTCAGCCGCCTCAAAATCCATTCCGTTAGCGAAGAGCCCGCCCCCTGCGCTGACTGACTTCCGCACTAAATTATTATGTACTGAGGAATTCATTTCAGGAGAAGGCGGACCTAATTATAAAAAAAGTTAAAGGGTGGGGAAGAGTGTTTTTAAAAAGGCATACAAAGAAAAATATACATATAATAATGAAGCTATGTATAACCATACAATTTTTTGAAGACTGCGCGAAGCGAAGCACAAAAATTATAATGGCATGCATGGGCGTAGCCAGGAGGTCTAGACCTCCCCTTTTTTGGGTCGGCTAAGGTAAAAATTTGGGGTTGTATGTGTATCCCCCCTTTTGGGTCGGCAAGAATAAAAATTTGGAGATCTGGAACGGCCATTTTTTTAAAATGGAAAATTTTAAGTATAAATTTGTTTTCTAAAAATTTTTTTCTTTGTTTTATGAACTTAGGGTAGCTGACTTAATTTCGGCCACTTTTTTATTTTTTTGGATAAGTTTTTTCTGGTTTTTCCAATCGACCCAAAATTTGGTTTAAAAATCAAACGATAGCTATTTTTGTTATTCCAGTACAAAATTTTAAAATTTCGGTTACACTTAAAGATCAGTGGAGGTTTAAAGTTTTTTTATAGTGACCGAAATTAAGGCGCGAGCCATTAAGTTCGGCCACCTAGAAAAAACTGGCTATAACTATTGCCAAAACGAACAATAGAATTTTTTAAAGGTTGCAAATTTATCCTTAGGTATTGTTCTTGGTACATATTACTTGATTTTTTTCCGTTTGCAAACTTTAATAGTTATGAGCAAGACTTTAAATAATTATGCCAAAACCTTAAAAAAAAGTTTTAACAACCTGTATTTTTTTTTGATTTTTTTTGGCTTAAAAAAACGTCAAAAAAATCAAACGAGCAAAAAAAATTTTTATAAATACGGTAGTACGATGATATTTTGAAAACAGCAAAAAACTGCAGGTTATTTCACATTAATTCTAAGGTGGGCGAAATTACCGGAATCTTAAATTGCGCACTTAGTTAAACGCATTGCAAAGTGATTTGAAGAAAATACCAAAACAAGATATTAACAATTTTGAGCCTTACATGGAAGATATTATTTTAAAATTATATAGTGCTTCGTTCTAAATTTGATGCATTTTAAACACAAAGCAAAAATTAAGAAAATCACAAAAAAATTACTTTTTGTATGAAAATGTTGATAATGCAGAATAACAAAAATAAAAAACTTTTGCAAAAACACTTTATTCAACATTCATCCAGTTACTTTTGTGCTAATTCTTTTGTGTTTTAAAAATAAGCCAATTTTTTAACACTCTTAATTGGTGGCCGAAATTAAGGCCTGGCCGAAATTAAGTCAGATACCCTATTTTTGTTTTTAGTGAAATTAATAAGAAAATAATAATGTATTTGGCAGAAATAAATTAGCATTAAACACTCCGCGCGAAGCGCGGAAATTTTTTTTAGTCCTTTTACAATGTTTAAGATTTGGACACCCCTGGACCCCCTCCCCTTTTCAAAACTTTTGTTCAGGGTTAAACCCCCCTTTCTGAAATCCTGGCTACGCCCATGATGGCATGACCAAAATAAACTTCTGAAATTTAACTACTGCCAACCCAAAGGAAGAAGGGGAGGGATCTAGAGATTTTCTCTAAACCCTTTGGCTATGTTTACAATGAAAGCCAGACCAAGAGCTTTGAATCCAGGGCCAGACTCCCAGAATTTTTGGGGTGTAAGGTAAAAAATTACTGACGTTATTATTATAGGCCGCTAAAAATTTAATGACGGGATGAAGCAAATCTACCAAACCATAATATACTTGTTTATTTTGCTGAGTAGTACCTATTGCTTGATACAGTTGTTATATATCAATAACATTAAAAAAGTGGTAAATAATGAGAAATATGTAATAACAGTACAAAGCTTGGGACCATTTAGGAGGAATAAGTTCTTGAAACTTACTTAAATAAAAAAAGAGAAAAAAAAACAACAAAACACTCAAATATCGCAAAGTACACGTTAATTATTCTGATAAAAACTAAAGTTTGTTAGTGGATTGTGCTTAAATACCTCTTCATTATCGAAGCACGCAGCGATTCTAATGTTCGGATCTTTGGCCCAATTAGGATTTTTCGCCCACGGTTCTATGTCATCACAGCTGCTAATAAGGCTGGTAATAGCGGTGTAGGTACCCACGAGGTTGTCCAAACGAGGTCCGCTAACAAATTCTTCATGAAGCCCAGTAATACACTGCAAAATATAGTGATTCTCATAAATAATTATAATTATCTTAAATCCTTAAAGGTGCGGTGCAGAGTGAAACTTTTCGTCTTCGATTTTGATAATTTTTTGTGAAAACCTTAACCCTGCCCCCAATAGCCCACAAAAATTTTTTCAACAAAATATCTCTAGTGGTCCAGGAGTTATGGGTTCCCGGAAATTTCGTCTTTTACAATACGTCTTTCAACATCTCGTCTTCGGAAAACTCGTCTTTTAAGCATCTCGTCTTCGGAAAACTCGTCTTTTGGATGCGATTTTGTAAACGCACTTTTCAAAATACACGTTTCTCCTATTTTTTTGACTAAAACAATGTATTGAAAACCTTTTTTTTACCTAAAACTAAGCAAAAGCTAAAAATCAAGCAAAATTTTTATCATGATAAACTTTTATTGAATGATTTATTTAAAAAACTGAGAACCTAAGCCTAAGCAAAACTTAAAAATCAAGCAAAACTTTATCATGGTAAATTTGTATTTAATGATGTTTTTTGAACTGAAGAGTAAAAACCTTCTTTTTTTCCTAAGCGTACGCAAAACTTACAAATTAAAGAAAATTTTATCAATGGGGTGGAAACTCGCATTTTTGAAACTACGTTTACAAAATCGCATCCAAAAGACGAGTTTTCCGAAGACGAGATGTTGAAAGACGAGATGTAGAAGACGAAATTTCCGGACACCGGAGTTGGAGTTATGACCCTCCGAAAGTGGCGTTTTTCGACAAATCTGTACGTGAAAGATTTCTCAATGGGTATAACGATTTAAGTTGCAAACTATGCACTCGTAGAAAGCGGCTACTTTCTTCTTTAATTTGATAGCTTGATCGTTAAAGTTGGTGCAGTATTTGTCGAGATATTGCGTTTCTCGTACAAAAAACTCTCGATTTCTTCGCTAAAAACACGAAGTGAAGGAAAAAAAAGGTAGGTAAACTTCATAAAATCGCTGCCGTGGTTTGGTGTTTTTAACGAAAAAATCGCGGGTTTATTTGTACGGGAAACGCATATATCAACAAATACTGCACCAATCTTAACGATTAAGGTATTAAATTAAAGTAAAAAGTAACCGCTTTCCTTAAGTGCATAATTTGTAACGTAAATCGTTACACCCATTGAGCAATTTATCACGTACAGAATTGTCGAAAAACGCCATTTTTGGAGGGTCATAATAACTTCTGAACCACTGGAGATATTTTGTTGAAAAATTTTTGAGGGTTATTGGGGGGGGGGGGGTGGGTAAGTTTTCACAAAAAATTATCAAAATCGAAGACAAAAAGTTTGACTCCGCACCGCACCTTTAAGCAAAAACTAAAACAAATTCAAGGCCTTATAGAATTATTATTTAAAAGTTTTATCGGAAGAGTAAATTTGTGGTAAAACTGAACATGAATCGCAAATAAAAAGTGAATTATGTTAAAAAAATAAGAAGCATTTTCACTTATAAAAATTTGTTTGCATTCAATCAAAGATTATGGGCCCTCTTGTACAAAAGTTTTAGAAAGAAAAAAGTAAAGCCCAGTTTTCGAAATAAATCTTTGATTTTGCCATCGTCTGGGTATAAATTTCATTTCTACACACACTTCTTGTCCCTTTGTTTAGCAATTTTTTCTTTATTGAGTGCCAATTAAATACTTACGGCAGGATTAGCATCCACCACGCAAAGTTCAAAATCTAAAATATTTTCTGGCGGGGCTCCTAATTCGTCGGCTATGAGTTGAATGAAATAAGGATGGTGATCTTCTGGTGAAATTAATGCCGTCTGGCTCCCCTAAATACCACACAAATTGTTTTTCAACGATTAATGCTTATGTTTATGCTTGCATTATTTAACTACATAGTAATCCAGAATGTCTTTCTCAAACTTTTTTAATGTGTATTATAGTCAACTAAGTAGAACAGGTTCAAATACCTAAGTTTGTTTGTAAACGTTTATCAAGATTTATTTAATTACAGAAAAAATTTATTGTTCATATTATTTTGATATAATTGCATTTTATATTTATACTATATTGTTATAAATAGTGGCTATATAAATTTAGATACGGTGGTTTACCTCACAAGGGAAACACCGTGGCAAATTAGACTTCTGCTCAAAGCACTAGCGTTTGATTATTTTGCTTAGTTTTAAATTTCTTCAGCAATACAGCTCCTTATGTTACATCCTGCAGCTTTAATTTGTATTTAATGATAATTATATTGTTGGTACAAATAGTTTCTACATAATTATGCTTGCAAAACATTAAGAATTATTACATATTGTTCTGTTATATTTTACACTGATTTTCGTTGTAACTTTTTTAATGTTGGTGTGAGAAATAGAAGTCATCAATTATCTATCATTACCGCAAATGAGTTTTCAAACACATTTATCTTCTACAATTTATCATACTTACCTAGTTTATTTTCCAGTTTTTAATTTATCCATTGTTACTTAAGTTTGTTTTATTATTCGCTAGATAGGTCATTTAAGCAATATAACTATGATCTGTATTTGCTAAATAGCAACAACAAAACTCGAACTATAAACCATTATAACTTGCTACCTAGTGTTGGATTTATACAAAAATACATACTGGAGTATAACGTATACAGTGGAAGAAACGGGTGTAATTACTGTAATATGTGTGATTGTTTGGGGCCGCTTGACGAGGTGTGCTACAAATATTACAAATTTTAAATGAATAACAATATATAGGACAAAATAATCATTTTAAATCGGCTTTGAAGGTTTCTTAAACAGGAAACTGGCTGTGGTGGCCTGTGGCAATTTTAATTTTAGTAGAGAAAAGAGTAGACGAGGCTGATTATCCCCCCTGATGATATTCAATTTTTTACACCCCATGTAGATGTCGACTCACTCTAAATCCTAAGAAGGAGTCGTAAGATAAACTTGCTATTTACCACGAGTAGCCCTTTCCTCTAGCTGCTGGGAAACTTCCAGCGCTGTTAGGTATTAACCCGAAAATCGAGAACACTTTCAAAATCCGCAATTAAAAGTATTTCTTGTAAAATTATTTCAAATATAAGCCAAGAACTTGATTCCAATAAAAACTTACAGATGATTCGACAGGAGGAGTATCATCCCCTCTTTCCTCTTTATTCAGCTCGTCGACGATATGAGAGGCGAGAATTGGCTTCAAGTGGTCTTCTTTACTAAAGACAAATTTTTCCCTGTCTGTGTCCAGGTGAATGGCCAAACTCGGAATATTCAGGATTGGACGAGTAACGTGCACCAGTTTTTGCACAATTTTTTGTCCGTTCTATATTTATTATTATTATTATTATTATTAATCCACATAAATAATTTATTCATTATGATTTTATTTGCAGATTTTTATAAAACTAAAAGACAGAATATTGTCCAATTACTTAGTAACAACAATGAATTACAAATGAGTTTATCTATGATTATTTTAAACGTTTTGAATATTTAAAAAGATCTTTTCTAAAGTTTATACAAAATGATGCGGACTAAAAAAATTTATAAGTGGGGCAGTGGACCATTTCGCTAACAAAAAGGTTGATTTAGATAATAATCATATCAATGTATAGCTGACTAACGTAAAATTTTATACACTAAAAAAACTATAGTACAAAATCCACAGTACCGTTTTGGTTCAAATATCACTTTTTAACAATATTGTTTGTTTTTATTAAAAAATAGCCTGAATACTCATTGAAATAAATTCTTAAAATTTGATAAGGAAATTGTTAGGGTTAAAAATCACAAAATAATTAATTATTGCTTTGAAATTATAATAGATATTTATTATCTAGTTTTAATTGTTTTATTTTAAGTTAATAACTTTAAGCTAATTGATCCAAAATAATGATAATATTTTCACCAGGTTTTT
The DNA here is from genome assembly GCA_030248175.1 of Microlaimidae sp. YZB2_3. Lineage (NCBI taxonomy): Eukaryota > Metazoa > Nematoda > Chromadorea > Desmodorida > Microlaimidae > Microlaimidae sp. YZB2_3. The sequence continues at coordinate 10,827 of JASAMX010000333.1, forward strand.
AATTATTATATACTAACCTAATAGATGCGGAATAATAATCATAAAATCGATTCGACATATTATGAACATCGATCAAGTCATCAATTAGTTAATTTTTTTATAATAAAATAAGAGTAAAACATGAAGGACAATTAAAATTTAGTCGGGTTGGTAATCGCTAAGGAAGTTTAATTTTAAAATTACAAAATAACCACAAGTGGAAGTTTTTAATAAAACATTTTAGCAAAAAAGGATTGAAAAATTTAAACGACTTTTAAAATCGCATTTTTTAAGTTTTTACTTTTTAATTTCACGGATTAAATAAATCAGGCAGTTTTTATCAATTATGAATTATGGCAGGCTTCCAGCAGAGCTGTTAATCGCTGAAAACGGTCCAATTCAAGTCTCAATTACTATTAATTTACTTTAAGAATCACTCGTCCAGCCACAGTGAGATCTCGATCGAACCAAGTTCTCCATAAACCGCCTCCGTACGTGGACACGCCTACTTGCATACATCCCGCCCCGCTAAGTTTTGAAACCGGCTTTACCTAAAAGAAAGTCCAATTTTTGTTCAACAAGTTCATCAAGTTCAACACACAAAGCTAACAAAAACGAAGTTAATGTGGTACAAAAAAATTTTTTTGGCAATGTAGCTTTCGAAATAGAAATGTTTTTAACCCGTTCCCGTGATGGCCTTTTTCTTCGTTACAATCGTGAAAACTTCGTACGACAAAGGTGAAACCTTCGTCTCACGGTGGTGGTATTTTCGTATGACAAATGTCGAACGTAAACCTTTACCGCGGTAAACTACGCACAACCTAGGTCGTCCTTCCGTCATATATATTTTTTGTGCGCGAATAGTGGTGCTCAGTGAGCGAGCAAATTGAAATGGTTAAAGCTGTACAGTAGCAATATGCAAATTTTTGCAACATCAAATAAAATAACCTACGTAATCCATTGTATTCGTGAGAAAAATCTGCATATTGCTACCGTACAGCTTTAACCGTTTCAATTTGCGCGCTTACTAGGCAGCACTACTCGCGCAAAAAATATGTACTACGAAGGTTTTACGGTTGTAACTGAGGAAAAGACAATCAAGGGAACGAGTTAATGGGTACTATAGACCACAAAAGAATTACGTCTAGATCATAGGTGGGCAGGGGGGGGTTGGGGGGGGGTTGTTATACCCCACCAAAAATTTCGGATTTTGCTGACACCCCCCTTAAATTTGGGGTACCCGGGGACACCCCCCCCCCCCAAATTCGCCTCCCAGAGAAAAATTTTTAAGCGTTATAAAAGGGCTAAAAAAATTTTCCGCGCTTCGCGCGGAGTGTTTATTACCTTGTTTATGTCATATACTTCATTTTTTCTTTTATTATTCAAAAAACATTAATTAAACATTATTAACCTTTTATTACCTAACGTTTTAAACACCTGTTTTAAATGTAAAGGGATAAAAAAACCTTAAATTTTGTAATAAACATCATCTGGAATTAAAATTTCTAGTGTATTTTAGCGCCTTAAATTAAAAATTTTCTCCCTCGGGGGGCATTCTGCACCCTGGACACCCCTGACAAGGGGCTCTGCCCCTTAACCCCGCTGGGGGGCTCTCGCGCCCCAGACCCCCCATTACTGGGGGGCTGCCGCCCCCAGACCCCCCTTCAGGATTAGTATTTATTTACCCCCCCAGACCGCCCCTCGCCCCAAATAAAATTCTGGGCACGCCAACGCCACTGTTCTAGACCCCCTAAATTTTTATCCTTGGCAACCTAAAAGAAGGGTCGAACTCCAAATTTTTCCTTTTGCCGACCCAAAAGGGAGGTCTAGACCCCCTGGCTTTGGCTACGCCATATTACTATATAATTAATCGAATGTAACAATGTACCTATATAACCTTTAATTAAATATAAGATTAAAGATTAAAAAGTTTGTGATACTTGACTTTATAATCAAGACAATATAATTACTATTCTATTATTATGTAATTATTAAAAAAACTATGATTTCTAATCTAATTCTAAGAATATATAAACACATTATTATTAAAAGAATTAAAAAATAAAATTTATAAGTTGCAATAAGGTTTTATTTTAATTTTACACAGTTTTAAAGCATTTATAAGCTTGTTTTACGTTTTTTACGCGTTTTAAGCCCATTTTAAGGCAGCGCGGAAATATTGGGTACACCCCCCCCCTCAAAATTTGGGTCTTGCCAGACACCCCCCTAAAATTTGACCCCCCCCCCCCAAAATCCGAGAGGCTGCCCACCTATGTGGGTATTAACAAAATGATTAATTGGAAAACATAAATTAAGGTTTTGATTTTTAACATTAAACAGTATTTGTATACGATTTTTTTAATTGTTTTATAGTCACATTTTCGATTTAATCCTTCAAGTCATCGATATCAGCCAGGCAGTGGCGGCCCCAGGATTACATTTCGGGGGGGGGGCGGTCTGGGGGAGTACATACTAACCCTGAGGGGGGGTTTGGGGGGCGGCAGACCCCCAGAAATGGGGGGTCTGGGGTTCGAGAGCCCCCCAGCGGGGTCAAGGGGCAGAGCCCCTTGTCAGGGGGGGTCCGGGGGGCAGACGGCAGAATGCCCCCCGAGGGAGAAAATTTTTAATTTAAGGGGCTAAAATACACTAGAAATTTTACCCTAAAATACACTAGAAACGCTAAAAAGGGGTGTGACCCCCCTAGAGATCAAAAACCAAAACACCCCAGGGTGCGGACCCCCCCCCCTAGCCGTCGAAGGTCGGTGACCTATGGGGCCTACTAGATTTTTTTCTAGAGGGGGCCCGAAATTTCGAGGCTAGGGGGGTGGTCCGGACCCACTCTACCCCCCTATCCTCATGTATGCCCCCGTCATAGAAGAACAAGGGGGGTAGGCTGGGGTCCACCCCCCGGGCCTCGAAATTTTGGGCCCCCCTAGAAAAAAATCCAGGGGGCCCCCCTTCCCCCAAATTTTCGAATTTTTTACCCCTGACCCCCTCTAGATTCTAAAATCTGACCTCCCCCCTCCATTCTTTTTTATACTAAATTTTCTTCCAAAAACGTAAATTTTTAACACAAATTCATGTTTTTACACCCTTTTTATACCTAAATATCGCTTTTTATTTTATAAAATATAGCATTATCTTATAAAAAAAACTATTATTAAACATTGATTTAAAAGTATTTTGTTTCGGAAATTGGACTCCACCTGACCACCCTCTAGGTTTCAAAATCTTCCACCCCGGGTCGACCCCCCCTAGAAAGTTAGGGGGGGGGTTCGACCCCCCTAGGACCCCCTGGATTTTGAAATGTCATTTACGCGAGGTAAACACCCCCCTAGCTGTTTGACCGTGTTCATCTATGGCCCCCGTCCCCCCCATTTCGGAATTGCCCCCCTTAATAAAACCCGGGGGCAATGCGTAGGTCTGTTTACGGTAACGCATTGTTAGTTTTTTAGCAAAAAATTGCTACTTTTTTGCCCTAATTTCTGCTTTTTTAGCGCTGCATTATTTTCACACAACGAAGAAATAAAATATCGTGCTCGTGCATGTCCGAATTTCTAACAAAATTTTGGTTAGAAATTTAGTGTACAGTCGAATATTCTCTTGTGTTTTATTCTTGTATTATTAATGCATACTATCATTAGCTATTGTTTTTTTTTTGTTTGGAGACCTCCATGTCATGTCCGATTGCAGGGAACACAGCACAGAGCACGTGCGCCTACTTAAACTGCGTCACAACCGAGGGAAGGGCGGGGCAGTGCGGCTGGGGATGCTCTCCGCCCGCGGGCGCTTTCTTCTCATGGCTGATGCAGACGGTGCCTCACGTTTCGCTGACTTTGAGAAACTTGAGAAGGAGCTCAAAGAAGGGCACGAAGGAAATGAAGTTTGTCTCTTTGTTGGATTTTGTTACACATAGAATAGATAAAAAGTTTTTTCAACAAAATTAATTTTCTTTTTATTCATTGGTTAAAAAAATCGAAAAAAGTCTACGCCGAGGTAGATGAAAGAGAAGGGCACTAGAGTAGGCACAGAGTAGGGTGGGTGGCATCTACTCCCCCTCCGAAACACCAAAATTTTAAACCATAAGAAAAAATGTATGTACCCCCTCTAGAAAAAATCTATAAGCAGGGCTCCTGCTCAGTGGCGCGCACAGGAGTTCAGTTCGGGGGCGGCGGTGTGGGGGGGGGGGTATATACTAACCCTGAGGGGGGTCTGAGGGGCGAGAGCCCCCCAGCGGTGTCAAGGGGAAGAGCCCCTTGTCAGGGGGTCCGGCGGGGAAAATGTCCCCCGGGGGAGAAAATTTTTAATTTAAGGCGCTGAAATACACTAGAAATTTTAATTCCAGATGATAATTAAAACAAAATTTAAGTTTTTTTTATTCCTATTCATTTAAAACATGTGTTTAAAACGTTATTAAAAGGTTAATAGTGTTTATAGTAGTTTTATTTAACATGTATGCCTTAACTATTGAGCGGCAAAATCGATTGAAATGGAAAAACTAAGATAAATTGTCAATTTAAACTACCCGCGAAGCGGGGAAAATTTGTTTTTTTGACTATTAATATGCTTTTGGAAGGCATCAGGAAAGTTTCTGTATTAATATTTAAGAAAAAAAATTTTCTCTCCCAAAATTCAAAAAACGTAAGGGTCCCCCCTCACGAAAAAATCCGGCTTCGCCGGATTTCGGGGGGGGGCCCCTGGGCACGCCACTGCAGCCAGGAGCTTAGTTTTTAAAATTATTTGTAATTCTAGATTAATAAACGCATTTAAATTGTCGTTATTTTATTAATCAAAAAATACGTACGTAACCACTTGTGGAATTCGCAGAATTTACATATTTATAATGTTTTTACCGTAATTTTTGAACCTTATTTTATTTATACTTTTTACCTAAAAATACAAAGGAAAAATACTAAAAGTTTAGTTTATTAATCGACAATTTACAAAAAAATTTTATGAAATAAGCCCCGGGTGTCAGGTGTTATTGTTTATAATTCTGAGGAAAAATTTTTTTGTTGTACCAGTAGGACCATTGAAATTGAAACTTGCACCAATTTTAATCTGCTCTGTAAGTGTAAATAAATTTTAATAGGATTAAAGCAAATTGCAACAATATATTCTATAATAATAACAACAACACAACAATAAAGCTAATTAGTCGAATAAATTATATTTATATCAATTAAATAATACACAGATTAAATAAATACATTTTACACACAAGTCAAAATTAATTTTGTAACTTGAACAATGACTACTAAAAAAATTCTATACCCAGGTTACAAAACTGTAACGGTTTTTTAACCAAAATAATTTTAAAATACTTTAAAATTTTGTACAAGCAATACGTAACTGAACGTACAT
>JASAMX010000334.1:0-38955 GCA_030248175.1 Microlaimidae sp. YZB2_3
TATTGCTAATCAGCAATTAATGCCCAATTAGCTGAAAAAACAAGACCATACATTAAACGAGTAGTATACCAGTATAAACGAGTACTATATTATAAATGGAATATTAATATTTTTAGTAAAATTAACAAGTTTTTCAAAAATTTTAATTATAAAAATGTCATTTGAGCTTGATGGTGGCAAATAAACTGATAAAATTCTTAGAGCTATGGTTTATTTTATAAATACACGTGCTCAATTTTACTATGCAATTCAGAAGTGTTCACAAAAACTGACGACATATTATTAGCGACAAACACCGCGACCTCCCCACCCTTATTATTTCTATCATATCTGTATAAAGTATTATTAGAATTATTAAGCAAAAGGCCATTAGGGGGGTCAGGTGAAAGATGCTTTTCAGTAACTATTACAATCCTCCAGTCGAAAGGACTGGGTCCAGAACAAAAAATAAAAAAAGCATTTGGATTTGTCTCTAAATTCAAATTATTTTTTCTGCTCAAACAGACGAGCTGCAAACGACCGCTTTGCAAAAGACTGAGATACTGTCAAGAAAACATTCTGGAATTCTGGGTGATTTTTGAGCTTTTTCGAATTATCAAGGATGTAGTTTCTGGCTGAAGAACGTTCAAAAACGACTTTCAAAAGCCGATGGTGGGTTGGATCTGGAATTTTTCCAGCGGGAATACAAAAACAAGTTTCTACTTTTGGTAAAAAGGATTTTCAACAATGACGGTTAAAAGCTATGTGACCAAAGCAAAATATCCTTCGTTTTCTTTTTCTGGCAAATTTTTTATAACAATATAGTGGGCATTTTTGGATTGTTCCTGCTTTTTGGTCATCTTTTTTGCAACTGACTCAGTAAGTTTCTGAATAAATGAGCGCGGTTTGTTGGAGTTGGGTTTAGTGTGAATACTTTTTCAACAGTGTTTAACCACGGTAGTCCACAACCCTTCCTCAACCGGCGGTAATGGATGATTTTCACCCTCTTCTGATGAAGACTCATCCGAAAACACAGGGTCTGCTAAAGAAAAAAACAATTAAGTCTAGTTTACTGTCCATAATTTTTATACAATCGGTAGAAAATTTGGACACCAAAAATTTAGCTTCACAGGTTTTCCACATAATTGGAGTTTTTAACTTCTTAATATGTGATTTCAGGATTCCAACGCAGGATATTTGTAACAGCTTGCTGCAAAACTTGCAGGGAATCGAAGGCTCAATAGCCACAAGCTGTGTGCATTGAAAACACACAGTCATTCTAAGGATGAAAGAATTAACACGCAGCGAACAGAAGGCAAGGTGATAGAGAACGTAAAAAATCATAGAAACGTTGCCAAAACGCTATAGGATTCTCGTACGTGTTGTACAAACGATAGGCAACGTCATCCATCAAAAACCTCTTCTGGAAATAATCAGAGTCATAATCCTTTGACTTGGAAAAAAAGAGTTTTTAACTTTTTAAGCTTAAAAAAAAAGAATCGACGTCCTGAACTTTACCAAAATGTTCTCTGCTTAACTAGCAATATTTTCAACATAGATTTATTATAAAGTTTGATTTTTTTTTAACAGATAATTCATAAAAATACAAATCCAATCTCGCAATTATTATTTGTAAAAAGGACAGGCAGAGAAACGCCGCCGCACCACTGTAAGTCTGGGTACTGTTAGTATGTTTACTGTGTGTCCACAATCGCTAATCTCAGATTAATTTTAAGTCGGATTAAGCCTTCAGCATACCACCCCTGGGGTCGCATTCTGACGCGCGGTTAAAAGTTATCCCGGAATAACTTTTTTACGCGCTTAAGGATGCAAGTGAAAAATCATTTTTATCCAGGGTAAAGTCATAATAAATTTTTTCTATTGTTTTAACCCGTTCCCCTAATCGCCTTTTACCACCGATACAACCGTGAGACCTTCGTAGGACAAAGGTGAAATCTTCGTCTCACGGTGGTGGTATTTTCGTATGACAAATGTCTTACGTAAACCTTACCCCGGTAAGCTCTTCGCATGACCTAGGTTTTACTTCCGTCATACATAATTTTTGTACGCGAATAGTGCCCAGTGAGCGAGCAAATTGAAATGGTTAAAGCTGTACGGTAGCAATAAGCAAATTTTTACAAAATGAAATATCCTACGTAATACATTGTATCCGTGACAAAAATCTGCATATTGCCACCGTACCGCTTTAACCATTTCAATTTGCTCGCTCACTGGGCACCACTCGCGCGAAAAATTAGGTATGACGGAAGTATGACATAGGTCGCAGGAACGTTTCACGGTTGTAGCCGAGGAAAAGGCAATTAAGGGAACGCGTTAAGGACGAGCATTTATCCAACTCAAGAGGTAGATAAATATGTCCTCTCGTAGGATTAATTTAATAAAAAAATAAAACGCTCATTGACTAATTTTTTTTATTTTGAGGTGGTTTTGCGGCGCGAAAAAAAATTTAAAAAATTCATTGCATTCATTTTCACTCCGATATGCGGCATTTTTATTAATTAAAATATATATTATTTTTTTATTTTTATTGGAATGGCTTTATCGGGGTAAATATAAGCGTTTCTTCAGAACGGGACCCCAGAGTGACGTAAGAAATAATTTGCATACGGTTTGGTTGAAAAGTGCGTTTGCAACTATCAAAGCACCTTAATTGCAAAAATTGCAAACGTACTATTACTGAAATAAACATCATACGACCAATCAGCTGAGTGCGAACCATTATGCAAATTATTTTTTACGTAACTTTGGTCGATTTACTAAAACCCATTTTATTCATTCATTTTAAACTACTTTTTATTAGGTTACACCTCAACAGGTTTGGTGAACGGAACTGCCGGTCGCTCAGCTGGCAGGTACTTGTAAAAAAGTTTGTTAAACAATCGTTTTCCATGCGAAGAATTCGCTGCAAAGTTCATACCAGGTAACCTAGGCACAATGGTTATGCTACCTAAAACATTTGGAAAAAATGAGAAACTCAAAACATAAACTGTCACTTTATTTCATTGAACGAACCTTGGGGTTTTTTTAATACGCCAAAACGTTATCTATTAATTTTTTTAACGGGAAAAATTGTGCAACTTTCCAACGCTAAAAGCAGCTTGCAGTAAAATTTGTTATAAACATAAAGATAAGCTCATACTAATATTACCTACTGCTCGAAAAATACCATAATTTTTGAAATTTTTTAATTTGCGAAACAAGAAACTGAGAAAAACTGAAGAATTCACTAAAAATCAAATCAAATCAAAGCAAAATATTTATTCCAGCAAATTTTGTGTATCAATTTTTTTAAAACTATAAATCACAATAGCCTGTTATATTAATGGCTCAATACTTTATTATTTAGTTTATTTAATGCTGCATGTAATTTTAATATTTTTTATTTTAGCTGTCAATATGTTTTTTTTTTAATTTTGGATCTTTTTAATTGCCGTTTTTCAAACGCTTTTTGTATAAAAAAATTTCACGAATTACTTTATTTTGAATTTGAATTGCTTTATCATGGGTGGCGCGGGAGCGCCACGAGGCGATTTAGCCCCGTGGCGCCGCGCCAACCATTATTAGAGAACGTGGGTAAATTTTGAAATTCAGAACCTTCTTCTTCTTATTATTATTATTCCAACGCTCCATCTTTAAAAGCGATATTTCTCATTCGTTACTGATTGATCAAAAATAAACATGGGCTCATTAGAAAGAAGAAGGAATTACGCAACTTTCTTAGGAAGCACTTTTTTCATTTAGGTCCTTGTTATTGATCTATTGATCAAAATAAAAAATTTGAAAAATACACAAATAAAAACTCCAACCGCGCAATAACAGCCTTTTGGCAACAATAAGGATTGTACAGAGCAGACAACCAACAACCCCTCATAGAAACCGCACAAAAAAAGCAGACCGTTTTTAATTGGTGGCAGAAACGAAACCAGTTCCCAGCGCCATCTGCTTCAACCGTGCGAAAAACGGCGAAAACAACAGAGTACTTTTTTTAATTCTTGCATTACTGATGACAAAATTAATTTAAAGTTTTATTTATTAAAAAATAATAATAAGCGTCTGTGGCGCGAGAGCGCGGCGCGCCGGTAATCATCGATGGTGCGGGGTGCCATACTGCAATTTAACCCACGGCACCGCCCCGCCCCCCGCAAAGGGCCGGCCACGCCCCCCCCCAACTATACTTAGAGAACGCGAGTAAATTTTGTAATTCATGTTCATTATCTTCTTATTATTTGGCGCACGGCGTCGCGCCAACTATATTTAGACAACGTAGGTAAATTTTGTCTGGAGCGCAACTGCACCGCACTAACTATAATTAAACAACGTGGGTAAATTTTGTAATTTAAATTCATCTTCTTCTTATTATTATTTTTTATTTAAAAAAGTATATCTCGGCAACGGAATGATTATAAACATATTTCATTGCGCAGCTAAAACTATAGTTTATTAGGCTATTTTTTAAATTTAATTCAAAAAAAGTGGTAGACTAGCCTTGAAAAATGCTCTAAAAATAGAGCAGGAAAAAGGGGCGATTTTTCCCCGGGCGTATGTTTAGACAGAAAAGATGAGGACTAGACTGAGATGGACATTATGTGGACTATAGGAAATATGCATTTGGTTTGGCCAGCTGCTCACTAAATAAAAATTTCTACCATATGATAATTATTTGTTTATACATTGATTTAATCACACAGCATTGTTGCATGTTTTTTAGTTTGACGAAATGTCAATTTAAAAAATCATACTCACAGCAATCTTTGACAAGTGCGAAATCGTCACTTTTTCAAATTTATAGTTGTGTTTTACACATACAAATATAACCTTCTAATTGAAAAAGTGGCGATTTTGCGCTTGTCAAAGATTGCTGTGAGTATAATTTTTTCAATTGACATTTCATCAAACTAAAAAAAAACGCAACAGTGCTGTGTTATTAGATCAATGTATAAACAAATCATTATCATATGGTAGAAATTTTTATTTAGTGAGCAGCTGGCCGAACCAAATGCAAATTTCCTATAGTCCACATAATGTCCATCTCAGCCTAGTCCACATCTTTTCTGTCTAAACATACGGCCGGGGAAAAATCGCCCCTTTTTCCTGCTCTATTTTTAGAACATTTTTCAAGGCTAGTTTTGAATATTAATAGGTTCTACTAACATCGTTCTATACTAACATTATTTATTACAACATCATGCCTATCAAATAATACAGAAATATAAGCCACCACGCTAATTAAAAAAACTGAAATAATGATTTGCTTTTTTTCATTTTTACTTGAAAAGGTGGTCTATTAATTGTTTTGTTTTTTATGTTTGCTCTAATTTTCAGGTGTCAGGAATAAAATTAACGTATGTTTTTAAAGAAGATAATTGATTTGGTTTATTAATTAAATTATTAAAAAAATATAAACTTACAATATGCAACCATAATTATTTCCAATAGACAGATTACTTGAAATAACAAAGGCATTTTTAAGTTGCCGAAATCAATAAGCTACCTCGATTTTTTCTCCTTATTGGTGTTTAATTATAGCTTGCTAAGATAGTTCCTGCTTTTATTTTACGCGAAACGACGGTCGCGAGACACGACGGTACCGAGAGGCGAAAGGTACGACACGACGGTCCCAGAAATGAAAAGGGATACGAAACGACGGGCCGGAGAGAATGCGTTTCCAATGCTGCTGTTGAAACGCTGAGAAAAACAAAAGTCTACAGCATTAAATAGCTTGCAAATCCATAAAATTAAACTAAATAAAATGTAAAAATGATTTTTAAAATTTTCACATTTTAAACTAAGAATAATTAAAAATATATTTATACTTAATTTTTTGTACTCTTTGAAATTGGATTTTTCCATTTAAAGTTTCGAAATTTAATTTATCCCCTTTAAACAAGCTAAATCTGTTTGAATTTAGCGAATAATTTATTTTATTTATGTTTTAATGCAACAAACAACAAAGTCCCAACTTCCCATATTTGTCCATCCTGCCCAAACAAGGGACGAAACAGCCTTTTGTTATTATAGGTCTCCTTTTTAATTCAAAATTATTTAACACGGTCAATTTTTAAGAACCAAAAAATTTTAGCTACATGTATGTGTGTCCTTTTTAAGTTATATTAACAATCTAATAATTTCACTTAATAATGTGTTATGTAAATGGGTCCAATTTTTTATATTCTTTTATTATATCTGGTAAATAAAATAAGTTTACTAGCAGAAATACCTTCTGCAAAATATCTTCGGAAAAAATACCTTCTTAAGCAGTAGAATATTCGATATTTTTAAAAGTTTTTGGCTTTTTTATGTTTTTTTAGCTTGACTTTAAGCCTTTGTTTAGCCATGGAAAAAAGTTGTCTTCAGTTCAGAATTTGAAAGTGTTTCAGAAAAAAATCTTTCCGAAGATATTATTTTTTTAGCACAATACAATAAATTTACTGGTGTACTGCAGGAATACCTTTTGCAAAATATCATTGAAAAAAATGCGTATTTGAGCAGTAAAATATTCAGGACTTTTAAAACTTTTTTTGGCTTTTTTTAAAAGTTTTTTTAGGTTTTTTAGCTTGATTTAAAAGCTTTGCTTAAGTTTAGGAAAAAAGTTTTTTAGTTGGAAATTTAAAAGTGCTTCAGAAGATATTCTTTCCAAAAATATTATGCAGATTTTATTTTTCTTAGCGCCAGTTTACTAAATATGTAAGAAAAAAACGCGTATTTTCTTATTTAAAACGTAACAGTTTTGCTAAAAGCTACATAATACATGTTTGTTTTTTAAATATAATTTAGAAGCTCTGCGTTAAAACTTGATGTTAATATCAGGTAAAAAACGCACATTTTCTTTTTGAAAACGTGACATTATTTCGACTTGAAGGAAACACATTACGTACTGGGGACCGTCGTCTCGCACCCCCTCGGAACCGTTGTGTCGTAGACCCTAAATGATTTTCAGCCCTAAAACCTTCAGAATAAGGAAAAATCAATTTTACAAATAAAATAACATCGTTTTGTTTTGCACAAGAAACCCCATTTTTGTAAAATCTCAAACAGTGCCTAGGATTTATAGTACTTTTATAAAAAAGTTCATGATTAAGCGTTTAAAAAAGTTTAAAAGGTCTTTAGACTTAAATTATTTTAAAATGACACACACAAGACGTTTTAATATTCAAATTAAAAAAACCATCTGGATTGTTTGATACAATTTAAATTTGTTTGCTTATGGTAAAAAATTTAATTATCATTTTCGTGTCAGTCTAATTAATTGTAATCAAAATGTCATGGAAACCGCTATCTATTATTTAATTTCATTTCAGAACTGCAAATCAATTGTTTTATTATCAAAATTACATCATGTCGTTAATTAAATTGAAAAATGCCGTTTCTTATTGTATTAAGATTAATTATATAAAACAAAGTTTTTTTGATTAAAATAAAATTATATTTTTATATGAATATGATATAAGCAATTTCGAGCCATGTTTACTGAAGCAATTTTCTTAATTAGATTATTGAATAATTTTTTTAATTCAGACATGATGTAAGAGTACCCAGCTATCTAAAAACAATGAAGCCCGCGATCTTGGTGTTCAAATTTCTAATAACCTTAAATTTTCTAGGCATTGTAGTTTATTAGCAAAATCAGCATTTAAAACTTTAAATATAATTTTTAGATGTTTTAAAACAAAAAATGTTAGTGCTTTGGTAACTGCGTTTAAAGCATAAGTAAGGCAAAAAAGTAAGTAAGTAAGTAAGCATAAGTAAGGCTGAAAGAGTGCACTCCAGTTTGGTCTCCTTTTCTTTTAAAAGATATTCACTGCATTGAACAAGTGCAACGAACCTTTACTTGTCGCTTATTTGCTAGATGTGATCTTGACCCTACGTATAATTATGTTAGTAAACTACGTTATTTAAATTTAAAATCCCTTGAGAAACGTAGAATTCATTTTGATTTAAAATTATGTTTTTCTATTGTAAATAATTTAAATGATTTAAGATTTTTACAATTTTTTGAATGGGGAAACTACATTGGTAATGACGATCATAATCTTAAACTAAAAATACCTCATGCAAATAAAACTATATTTTTTGATTCGTTTCCTTTAAGGGTAGCAAGATACTGGAATATGTTACCATACAAAATTGTAAATACTCAATCAATGACGAGTTTTAAAACAAAAATAAAAATTACAGTTTTGACTATATAACTAAATTTGATAGGTACATATGAAGTAGTCCTTGTGGCTCTGTGTATCCTTCCCTTTTATCCATAACAATCCAGTATGTTGTTTTGACATATTTTTACATTTTATTGTTTCCTGTATTTGATTTTATTTTTTTCTATGTATTGATAAAATATGTATTCAATTTTTTTATTGTCTAACAATATTACTACTGGTATTGTTTGAATAAAAGATTCAATTCAATTCGAAGGGCAAGAATAAAATTTTTAAATGCTGTTTAGTATAATGTTTGAATTATAAGATCATCAATCATAAATCCATACAAATCTAACAATTAACAAACTAAATTGTTTTCAAAAAACGCCGTCAAAGTTACGGTAATAAGCAAATACTGCTTTTGCGAACGAAAAATTATTGCATAATGTATTTTAAGTATTTATTATTTTTTATAGGAAAAATTTTGCAGATTTTTTAATTTTCAGGTACGCGTTTTAAAACCACGACTTAACTTTTAAAATTGCTAGAAGTTTCCTTTCGAGACTTAGGACATAGATCAACATTAACGTCTTAGTTAAAAGGAATGCTTTTACTTGTACGGGGTCTTTAGAGCAGCAAATAGGGAACTTGGAGCCACCAGAAAATTTCTATACCATTTTTAGGCTTCGCTTCGATTTAGGTAAAGGTTTTATCGATTTTTATTACTGGCTCCAAGTTCCCTCGGCTCCATCCACCCTAAATCCTTTTACATATGGCATATTCAAAAAACATTTTTAACATTATAACGATTAAAGATAAATTCTATCAGGGTGAAAATATGTGAGTGGTGAAGTAACCACTCGTTCTTTAAGAAAATATCACGTGCAGAGAAACACATGACGCAACTAAATAATAATTGGTTACATAACCGCTGAAAACTTTTTTTTTAATTTTTATCGCTCACGCGTTTATTGTTTATTTGTTTCTGGCGGAGAGCGGTTAGGCCCTTAATTTCAGCCTGGAAGACTTTAACTTTAGTTTAAAAATTTAAACTAATAGTACGTTTAAATGTTTAAGATTATTTTTCTAAGCTAATAAATAAGAAACTTTTTTATAAAAGAAGTTATAATAATTATCATCAAACAAAAAATATAATAAAGCTAAAACTATGATTGGTATTGCGAAAATGTACACCTGAAAAATAAAAACTTTGGACTTGTTATAATAAGGTGCTTAAAGTTTTATTTATCAATGATGTAATTACATTTTTATCTTTTATTTTTATGTCATATATGTTTGATAGTTTTCATATTATGGAAGTATATTCAGTGTTTGCTTCATAAACACGGCACATCTCACGTGTTTTTTAATCGAATGAAGATTTATTCAATCCTTGATTTTCAGGTATGAGTGATTCAGGTCTGGAAAGTGCGTTCAAAACTCTTCAATCCGTAAATTCTATGGTTGAAAAACCGCTCAAAAAACCGAAAGTATTAATACTGAACTAAGCATCAAAGTAAAAGTCCAATCAGCTGCGCTCAAACTATCGTCATGCAAATTAAACGTCACAGTATGCTAATCATTTACAATGTGAGATTCATGCATCTAAGCTTTTATATTTAGCTATTAGATTGCAACCAGGGGCCTATTACATATCGACATTTGTGAATTTTCATTCTACAAATCTCCGCCTACAAAATAGATACATGATAGAAAATATAGGACACAGGGAATATTGATCAGGCAGCGGAGGTGAGATGAGGTGTCTGTGACCAAGTGGCTGGATGAAGTGGCTGTAACTTAGCGCAGAGCACCGCGCGGCGATACTTCCCCTGGAATACAAATGGAATAACCTTTATCGTGTATTTTACAAAAAATAGGCGGAGATTTGTAAAATAAAAATTTAAAAATGTTATTATGAAACAGGCCCCAGGTAATAAAGAGTAATCTTTCTCACCCTTATTCTGCTGCCAGAGTAATGTACCACTGTAGTAAAGCAACTGTAGTTCTGCAGGTGGTATTGCAATAAGGTAAGAAAGAATGACCCATGTCTTTTTAGAAACGTCACGTTTTATACCAATGTCACCACTACTAATACACTAGGGTAGTGCTGCGTGAAAATAAGAAGAGATTGTAAATCTTTTTCACCACCATCAGCTTACTTGCAGTGCAGTACTTTAGCAGTGATGAGTGCAATGTGAAAATCAACACTTTTTATGTCCTTTTGTTTCTTCTGATAGCACTGAAACAACAACTAAGGTGCATCAAATAATACTGTGCGCAGGTAAAAAAAGAAGCTACAGCTGCTTTCTGTCATTCAGGTAAGAAAAATCTACGTTTGTTTGGAAGGTAAAAGCCGACGTCGAGAGAAACTGGAGGCAGCAAAAATTTTTAAAACATGGCAGCTACATCTGCTTAAGAGTAGGTCAATCAAAGCAGGTTAAAGGCAGATAGGTAGGCCAGAAAACGTAGAAGGCAGCTAGTAAGCAAGTAAAATGCTACAAAATTTCTTGAAAAGGCGGGTAAACACGGTGAAAAGGCTGCACTTTCAAATATTCCACCCGACTTAAATTCAAATCAAAACTATCAGGTTAATAAAAAAAATATTTATAATTAAAATCCTTCAAGCTGAATTTAAGGGCTCAGCCGCTCGCTGTCAAGAAGAAATAAAGAATGAACGCGCGAGAATAAAAATAATAAAAAAAGTTGTCAGTGATGATGTAACCAATTATTATTAAGTTGCGTCACGTGTTTTTGTCGGCATGATATTTGTTCAAATAACGAATGGTTACTTTCCCATCTAGCTATTGTCACCCTGATGGAAGTCATATCTGGTTGTTTATTCCTATTTTTTTCCTTTTTTTAAATTGTTTTCTTTTTATTGAAAAACTTGCCAACCTATTTACTACATGTTATAATATGTTTGTTATGATGCTGTTTTTTGGTATTTTTAATCACTGTTTTATTAGTAAATTTTTACGTGAAATAAAATTTTATTGATAAAGGTCAAAGTTAAATAAATACTCAATACAATATAACCGATAAAAAATGGAATTAAGTAGAAAAAATAAAAAAAACAGTCACTGGAAATTGCTCTTTCTACAAATTTTGTTAGCCAGACATGTTTTTAATGAAATCCTGCTATGGGTGAATTGGGACCGGAATAATTTGCTCCCGCCAATTCGCTCCCGGGCAATTCGCTCCCGGGACCATTCGCTCCCGGAGAATTCGCTCCCGGGACAATTCGCTCCCGGAACAATTCGCTCCCGGGAGTTTTTATAAACACAAATCTTATCAAACCTACTTCATTAAGGACAATTCGCTCCCTGGAGAATTCACTCCCTGTTCAATTCGCTACCGGCATTTTTAATAAACTCGATTCTTTTAAAGTAATTCATGCAGACGAAATTAATGATTTTTCAGCTATTGTTTGTAAAAATGATGAGTAATTTATACAATGATTTAATTGTCATATAAACTAACCTATATTTTGTTGGAAATGAGTATAACGGAATGCTTAGTTTTTGTGTATTATATTGTAATTATAAAAACAATGTTTATTATATCCATTTAACAATTTTTTATATTTCATTTTCTAACCAAAATAATTTCTTTAAAAGGCACATAAGCAACGTTAAAAATATGAGAAACAACGCATTAAAATTAACAATGATTTTTGATCATATTTTGTTTTTTGCTTTGCTTTTTATTAAGATATTATTATCTATTATTGTTATGTCTTCTTCAGGTTAAGTTGAAACAAAATATTGTATTAATTTAAAACAAACAAGTTAAGCCTTTCTGGAATTGGAGTTTATTTTTTGAAAGTTATTTATATCTGTAAATAAGAAATTCAACATTTTGAAACAGGTTTCATAAAAAACAAATTGCGTTTGCACCAACAAACTGTTAATGCCAATTTTTTTAATAAATTATTGATTATTGCAAGAATTAGTTTATATTTTAATACAACTTATTTTTCTCATTGTGGAAATTTTTTTGGAATATAGGGTAGCTGACTTAATTTCGGCTACCTTTCTTTTATTTTTTTGGATAAGTTTTTCTGAATTTTTCATTCGACCCGAAATTTGGTCTAAAAATCAAACGATAGCTATTTTTGTTATTCCAGTACAAAATTTTAAAATTTCTGTTACACTTCAAAATCAGTGGAGTTTCAAACTTTTTTTATAGTGGCTGATATTAAGGCGCGAGCCATTAACTTCGGCCACCTAGAAAAAACGGGCTCTGAATAATCACGACGATTAATTCAATGTACACAAAGGTCTCGGGAAGAAACGGTATAATTCAAATATAACGGTGGTTAACTAATAAACATAAGTAAAAAACATAGATAACAGTTTGTTTTAGAAAAATGTTGAAAAAAGAGCAAAATAGTTAGTTTTCTAAACTTTTTATGCTAATTTTTTTAGTTCCAACGTTATATACCAATTACGTTTAATTCTTCTCGATACCTTTGTGTACATTGAATTAACCGTCGTGATTGTTCATAACTATGGCCAAAACGAACAATAAAAATTTTTATAGGTTGCAAATTTATCCTTAGGTATTGTTCTTGGTAGATATAGCTTAATTTTTTTCCCGCTTGCAAACAAATCATTGTATAAATTACTCATCATTTTTACAAACAATAGCTAAAAAAATCATTAATTTCGTCTGAATGAATTACTTTAAAAGAATCAAGTTTATTAAAAATGCCGGTAGCTAATTTGGCAGGGAGCGAATTCTCCAGGAAGCGAATTGTTCCTAATGAAGTAGGTTTGATAAGATCTGCGTTTATAAAAACTTCCGGGAGCGAATTGTCCCGGGAGCGAATTGTCCCGGGAGCGAATTGTCCCTAATGAAGTTGGTTTGATAAGATTTGCGTTTATAAAAACTTCCGGGAGCGAATTGTCCCGGGAGCGAATTGTCCCGGGAGCGAATTGTCCCGGGAGCGAATTGTCCCGGGAGCGAATTGTCCCGGGAGCGAATTGTCCGGGAGCGAATTGTCCCGGGAAGGAATTGTCCGGGAGCGAATTGGCGGGAGCAAATTGTCCCCAATTCGGGTAAATTATTTCTGGCTTTTTATGAATTGCAGAATTATATCAACTATTTAACTATAGAACAACTCAAAAGTTTCAAGTAAAAAAGTATTGTATTAAAGAGTAAATCACCTGTTTAACTAACGCTACAGAAATGTTAATTTTTAACAGTTAAAATTTATTAATTTTAATATATTTTGTGAAAAATCAGGATTAAAAAATCTGCATTTTATTTTATTTTTTTAAACGTAATAACCGCACAATTCGATTTATCTTTTTATGTCCCCAAACAATGTTTCGAGGTTAACCAGATGGGAACGGGACACGAGGGTACTGGACACGAGGGTACTGGACACGAGGGTACTGGACACGAGGGTACTGGACACGAGGGTACTGGACACGAGGGTACTGGACACGAAGGTACTGGGCTTAAAAAAATTGCGTTCACGACAACCTCGCAGCAAAATCAATTCATTATACAAGGGGACACGAGGGTACTGAACACGAGGGTACTGACGAGCAAAAAATATAACCTTCCCGCATAAATCGGGATAAACTTATTGCATAACAATAGTTTGTTTTACTTAAATATCATAGTTTGTTTGACTGACTTATAAAAGGAAGGATTATAAAAATAAAATTTTTGAGAAGACATAAAACAAAAATAATAATAAATTTATAACATTAAAACATTTTCGTGTAATTTGTCTACATTTTCTTGCATGTTTTCATATAATAACCAGCTTTAAAAACGCTGAGAATTTATGAGACGACTCTAAAGATAATAAACATTAAGGTTGTTGTTATGCTTTGATTGTGCTGTTAAAAAATTTTTGTGGTTATCTTTCGTGGAGTGTAGAAACAATAAATCAATAATTTTGCTATTAATAACCTTTCAAAAACATTTTAGTAAAATATTTTCCAAAAAACAATTGCTTGCCTTTTTTAAAAGTAAATTATTCGGTATTTTTTAAAAGTGCACTATTTTTAAAATATTATGATAATGTTTAGCTTAATTTTTGAGTTTTGCTTAGGCTTAAGGAAACAAAGTTTACCGTGTGTGCAATCGGTTTCGAAGACTCCCAAAGATCCGTTGTTTGAATATTTTACTGACGACTTTATTACTTAGAGTGAAATGCGTAAAATATCATACATGAAAAATCTTACAATTGTATGTTTTTTTTTTATTAAAAGCACATTTTGTTTGCCTTGTCTTAAATGATTAACATCTTCAAGTGAATTCCTTAAGCTAGATTGAATTAAAAATAGCAAGAAGTTATTTTTTACATTTCTACTGCTACAATCCATTTTTACAGAAGTTATTTTTTCCAAAGATTTTATCAAAAAAACTTAATTTTTTTAATCAAGAGTTGATGAAAATAGTCTAAATATAAAAATGACAGCAAAAAACTGCAATTCGCTTTGTATTTTCGTACGAGTATATGTTTTAGAAAAAACAGTAATTATTTAATTTTTTGGCGTTCTCATTCCACTCATGATTGTTTAATTTTAATTCTTTTGTTTTTTTAAAGGCAGGGTTTCGAAACTCCAGAGATTCGGTGATAGCTTCAAACATTATCATTGTTTTTATTAAAAAGCGATGGTATAAACTGTGTGTAAAATAACCTTTAAAAATTTCGTGTTTTAGTATAATCTTTTTTAAACAATTTAGGTAGTTTTCTATTATTAACTTGTATTATATTTAAGCAAGAAAAAATGTTATTTATAATAAAAAACCAAGCTATTTTATGTAACGTTTAATTCTCTACACGTTCAAACGATTAAAATTTAATTCAGCTCAGCTCAGCTCATTTAGTCTAAAAAATTTACATATTTGTGGCAAACGTATTTTTTCTTAGCTCAGTACCCTCGTGTCTAGTACCCTCGTGTCCAGTACTTTCGTGTCCTAGAATCTAACCAGATATAATTTATTTTTAGTCTTTGAACTTGGTGAGTGTCATATATTTTCTAACAAAAACCGAAAATAATTTATGTTTGCTCTTTAAACTAGTAATACGCAGGATATCCTTGCATTATTCAGATCTTTACTTATTTATTTAATATTTTTAAATTTAATTTTAGATATTTAATTTATATTTACGATATCAGCTAAAAAATGTATCACAACAAAATTAAAGTAGCACTAGAGTAGGGATCGACCGGGGTCTAGGCGCCGGCCCCGGCTTGCCCCGGCAATTTTTTTGTCACCCCGGCCCCGGCCGCGGCCCCGGTAAACGAAATTTTCTCTACCCCGGCCCCGGCAATTTAGCTGTCAAATAAGCCGGGGCAAAAATGGTAAGGACCCTTAAGAATGCAAAGTTTAAACCGCTTCTTAACATTTTTGACAGTGATAAACATACCAAATTTTATATACAGAGCTAATTCAATCGCTGTAATATCAGTATATTTATTATGCTTATATATTAAGATTTTATTAAAGACAAATTAAACCTAGCTGACTTTGATCATTTGCCCTATTGAATCGACTATTTAACAATAAAACCATTTAAAATTTTTAGCAAAAACAATTTAACATTAAAGATTATACTATATTTCAACAATTATTTATCAAATTGCTCAATTCAAAACAGAAATGTAATTTTTTAAAGAGCTAAAGTTAATTTTGTATATTTTGTGCAAAGACGCGAATTAAAAAAAATATTATGAGCTGTAATTTGTTTAAAAAACAGACGCCATAACCGCACTGTTTGAATTGGTTTGCTCATGTCTTACAAATTTAGGAAGTCAGCGAAATATAAATCAACCATAAAACTCTTGATTTAATTAAGATACCTTATTTTAATCGTGAATCCTTATTCTAAAAATTTTAAATTTTTTTGTAATTAAAAACCATTTGTAGATTTTATTTAGGGTAACTGACTTAATTTCGGCCACCTTTTTTTATTTTTTTGAATAAGTTTTTTCTGGCTTTTTTAATCAAGCCAAAATTTGGCCTAAAAATCAAACAATAGCTATATTTGTTATTCCAGTGCAAAATTTGAATATTTCTGTTACACTTAAAAATCAGTGAAGGTTTAAACTTTTTTTTTAAAGTGGCCGAAATTAAGGCGCGTGCCATTTATTTCGGCCACCTACAAAAAATTGTCCATAACTATTGCTTAAACGAACATTAAAAATTTCTAAAGGTTGCAAATTTACCCTTAGGTATTGTTCTTGGTACATATAACTTAATTTTTCCTGTTTGCGAACTTTAATAGTTGTTAGCAAGACTTTAAATAATTATGTCAAAACCTTAAAAAAACAAGTTTTAATAACTTGTATTTTTTGTTCAATTTTTATTTTTGGCTTAAAAAACGTCAAAACAACGTCAAATGAGCAAAAAAATTCTTTATAAATACGGTAGTACAATGATATTTAAAAACAGCAAAAAACGGCAGGTTCTTTCACCTAAATTTTAAGGTGGCCGAAATTAACGGAATCTTAAAATGCGCAGTTAGTTAAACGCATTGTAAAATAATTTTGAAGAAAATATCAAAACATGAAAATTAACAATTTTGAGCCTTAAATAGAAGATATTTTAAGGTTATATATTGCTTCGTTCTAAATATGATGCAGTTTAAACACAAAGCAAAAGTTAAGAAAATCATAAAAAATTCACTTTTTGTATGAAAATGTTGATAATGTAGAATAATAAAAATAAAAAACTTTTGCAAAAACACTTTATTCAACATTAATCCAGTTACTTTTGTGCTAGTTCTTTTGTGTTTTAAAAATAAGCCAATTTTCTAACACCCTAAATTGGTGGCCGAAATTAAGGCGTGGCCGAAATTAAGTCAGTTACCCTACAAGATGAGAGTTTAAAAATAGATATTTATTCATAAGACATACAATAAATATTAAAGTTATTATAGTATCATTACTTATATCAAAAATATATAACCCAAAAAATTTTCAGCAATACAGTAAATGTTTTACTTAAATTTAACAAGAAATGTTGAACATGTAAATTTTCCGCGCAAGCTACATTTTGTGCACTCAATAAAGATTTTCTCGCGCAGCGATATTTAGTATATCAAAACTCGTTTTTTCTGACACTTTTACAAAATTGCTGCGTAGAAGAAATTAACAGAAAGTCGTGATGGGTATTAGTAACTTCGCTTATGAGTGAGTTTTTCTGTAAAAGTCTGCACCGATTTTTAACACAGTGTTAGTGTTTCGCCGCGCTTATTTTTTTCCACTTTTGCAAATAAATGCAATTCACAAATAAAGACAAACAAGCAAACCAAATTTCTGCGCGAGAAATCAGTGGTATATGCACAGAAGTCGCGTGCATTAAAAATGTTACATTTTTTTCTTGCACAATTTTATTCAAAAACTTAATGTATTATCGGAATTGTTTTTGGGTTATATGTTTTTGATAAATCTCGAGAAATTACAAAAAGTTGTGCAAAATCACAAAAACAATTTCATTGAAAAAGCTCACGTAACATTGATTTTATAACTTTAGACTAAAGATAAGGTAAGATAAGATTCTAAAATTTCCGTCTTCTATATCTCGTCTTCGGACAGCTCGTCTTTTAAACATCTAATCTTCGGAAAACTCATGTTTTGAGTGCGATTTTATAAACGTATTTTTACAAAATTTTATTATTTAGTGACTTGAACAGTGAATTGTAAACTATTTTTTTTTTCTTTAAGCCCAAGCAAAACCTGAAAATAAAACTACATTTTACTATGATAAACTTTTATTAAATGATTTTTTTGTAGACCGCAACACTACATAAGCCTAAGCCAAACCCAAAAAATTGAGCAAAATTTTATTGTTGTAAATTTGTATTTAATGATGTGGTTTTTGAATTAAAGAGTAAACATCCCAGTTTTTTCCAAACCTAAACTAAACCTTAAAATTAAGTGGAAATTTATCGTTTGGGCGGAAACTCGCGTTTTTGAAAATGCGTTTACAAAATCTTATCTAAAAAACGGGTTTTCCGAAGACGAGATGTTTAAAAGACGAGCTTTTCGAAGACGAGATGTAGAAGACGAGATGCTGAAAGGCGTAATGTAAAAGACAAAAATTCCGCACACCGATCAAAATGAGTAAAATTTGCAACTTGAAGCAAGCTAGAAAACGAACGTAGTCGCCTGTATTCGCAATATATGTAATTATTTTACTTTTTACAATTTAAAATAAGTTTTTTTAAATAAGCTTAAAAAAGCTCTAAAAAGGTGTATTCTAACCCTCTTGTATGTTTAGACCGAAAAATGTTGAGTAGAGGCATGTAATTGAAGTTCGAAAAAAGATGATTCTTTAAAATAACATTCTTCACGACTAACATTCTTAAAATTTAGGGTTAAATTTCGCAAATTACTAGCATATTCGATTTATAAATATGAAGAAATTTTGTAATATGAAAAAATTTGCTATTAAATTATCATATTATTCAAAGTTTTTTTCATATTGGCATCTAATTTTAATTTTAGTTCCTTTAACACGTTTTGCTTTTTTAATCAAAACATACTCCCTGTATAAAATTTCTTTAACTCCTGCTCTATTTATAGAGCATTCTTTAAAAGTAATAAGAATGGTTAGCGGGATTAAGTATAATATTGTTTTAAACTTGAATATATTGCAAATACTTACGTAAAAGTGTATAGTGTATAGTAGACCTGCCCCCTCCGGGGTTTTATTGGGGGGCAATTCCAAAACGGAGGGCACGGGCGGCAACTTTTTTGAAATGGGAGGGGGCAATAAAACGGGGGGACAAGCAGGGGAGAAAGAAAAAAAGAAGAAAAGAGAAAAAAAGAAGGAAAAAGAGGAAAAAGGGACGACAAAAAGCAAAAATAAGGTAAAAATAGGTCTAAAATGGCTTAGAATACATTGAAATAGGCTAAAAACTGCAAAAAATTCACGATGATGGCGTCATCATAGGTCGAAAACGGCATAATTTTAGGGTACTTTTTCATTTTTTGGCGGAAGGGGAGGGGGCAATAAAATGGGGGGCGAATCCTCCAATAAAGCGGGGGGGGCATTTCCAGACCGTGCACAGGTCTGATAGTGTATATACTATCACCAAAAATATATTATACTATATATTATATTAAGGAAAAATATGTCACTCAGTCTCAGAAGCGAAACAATTTGGTGCCATTTTTTGAGCACTGCCATTAATTGTTGTGCGCATAAAATGGCAAAACAACTGCTCTTATTGAGGCATGTGTCGTGTAAATGGGCACTGCTCAAAATGTAGCAGTGTTTTTGCGTATATCCTAGCATGCTAACTCGAACGCACTGCATTTTGAAGCACACTGCACTTTTTTAGCAATATTATGCGCATATATGCGCATATACTGCACATAAAATGGCACAACCGCGGGAAACAAAAAAATAAACCTATTTAAAAACCACTACTTACTTTTTACACTATACACAATATACAAACTTTTAGTATAGATATACGAAAATAAAATCCAATACAATACACAAAAAATCTATTTACATATTGCATTGGATTTTGTTTTTGTATGTCTATACTAAAAGTTTGTATTTTGTGTACTGTGTGCAAACTAGGTACTGGTTTTTTAGTGGGTTTATTTTTTTTTGTTTCCCGCGGTTGTGCCATTTTATGTGCAGTATATGCGCATATATGCGCATAAAATTGCTAAAAAAGTGCAGTGTGCTTCAAAATGCAGTGCGTTCGAGTTAGCACGCAAGTATATGCGCAAAAACACTGTTACATTTTGAGCAGTGCCCATTTACACGACACATGCCTCAATAAGAGCAGTTGTTTTGCCATTTTATGCGCACAACAATTAATGGCAGTGCTCAAAAAATGGCACCAAATTGTTTCGCTTCTGAGACTGAGTGACATATTTTCCCTTAATATATTATATAGTATTATATATTTTTGCTATCACTATGTAAAATAATAATTTAGGGTTTAAAAAACATCAAAATATTAAAATAAATTTTTTGTTCTCCCTCAAAAAACCGTTGTGTACTTAAAATAAGTTTTTCTACTTACAAAAGTGTTTAAATTCTAAAACGTAACTATTAACTACCTAAAACAAATAATCTGCAGTAACAAATTAAAATTTTTTTGTAAAAATGACCAAAACTACAACTTCTAAAAAAAATTTAGCCTGCCTTGGCTCTGGCCCCGGCCCCGGCCAGGGCAAAATTTTCTACCCCGGCCCCGGAAAATCGAAATTTTGCTACCCCGGCCCCGGCCCCGGCATCAGCAAAAATCCTGCCCCGGTCGATCCCTACACTAGAGCCCTAATAAGTGTTTATTCTAAAAACTACACCTACAAATTTTAGACATTTTCAAAAGATACAAATTAAAAATATTCTCTATAGATTAGTTCTGAATAAGTTTTTTTTACTATAGGTGCGAGAGTGCAAAAATTGAAAAAATAAGATTTTTAAAAATCGCACCTTTCTTCATTTGTTAATTTAACAAGCCTATACTTAACGATGTTAAGTCTTATGTTAAGCCTATACTTAATGATGTTTCATTAAGCTTCACTGTGTTAAAGTACTTTACTATATAAGTTTATGCTAAAAAAATTTTTTTTATAAAATATTAAAATCATTAGAAATTATCAAATATATTCCATTAGTATTTATTATTTGTAAAATTAAACTTAAGAAACTTAAAGTTACAGTGCGGAGTCAAACTTTTTGACTTCGATTGTGATCATTTTTTCTGAAAACCCTATCGCGGTCCCCAATAGCCCATAAAAATTTTTTTAACAAAATATCTCCAGTGGTTCAGGAGTTATGACCCCCCAAAAATGGCGTTTTTCACAATTCTGTACGTGAAAAATTGCTCAATGGGCATAACGATTTACGTTACAAATTATGCATTTAAAAAACGCAGCTTTTTTCTACTTTAATTTGATACCTTGATCGTTAAGATTGGTGCAGTATTTGTCGAGATATTGCATTTCACGTATAAAAACCCCGCGATTTTTTTGTTAAAACCACCGAACAACGGCAACAATTTGATGAAGTTTCCTTCACTTCGTGTTTTTAGCAAAAAAATCGAGGGTTTTTGTACAGGAAACGCATATCTCGAAAAATACTAAACCAATTTTAACGATCAAGGTATTAAATTTAATTAAAAAATAGCCGTTTTCTCTGAGTGCATAATTTGTAACTTAAATTGTTATACCCATTGAGAAGTTTTTCACGTATAGAATATGTCGAAAAACGCCATTTTTGGGGTCGTAACTCCTGGACCACTGGAGATAGTTTGTTTAAAAAAATTGTGGGCTAATGGGGGCAGGGATAAGGCTTTTACAAAAAATCGAAAATTAAAATCGAGGACAAAAAGTTTGACTCCACACCGCACCTTTAAGGGAACTTACTATAAGCCAAACAAACTTAGGTGGTGCAGTTACGTACTAAATAGAAATTGGCTATTATGTGACAACCAATCAAAAAATGCCATTTATCATGATTTATAATTATCAATTTATGATAACTAAGATTTTTAACTAACTGGTTTTTGTAAATTTAGTTAAAAATCTTAGTTATCATAAATTGATGATTATAAATCATGATAAATGGGATTGTTTTGATTGGTTGTCACAAAATAGCCAATTATAGATAACAGTAAAGGCTGGTTCTTACTTATGACAAAACGTCCTTTGGACTTTGTCCAAAAGATAAACACAGCGTCAAAACTTCCTTTGGACTTTGTCCTTTAGACTTTTCTTTTAGACTTTGTCCAAAGCACAAATTTTAAGTAGTATTCATACTTCGTCCAAAAAAAGTCCAAAGGACGTTTTGGCTTGTCCAAAGGACGTTTTGGCTTGTCCAAAGGACGTTTTGACTTTTCTAAAATTGTCCTTTGGGCTTTGTCCTTTTTTTTCTTAAAAGTATTTCTCAAAAGGACGTTTTCTCAAAAGTATCAACCAGCCTTAAACGTTTACATTTTGATTCATTATCATATGACCCCCCACTTTTTATTCACTGAAGAACTGCACCAGCCACGTTGGACTTGATATAATACTGACATCAGTAAAGTCTGTTTCAAAGTGATTAAAACTTAAGAACCTGAAACTTAAAGTAAGCATATCTTCTTGCCAAAAAAATTGATTCAAATTATATATATACCAATGTATAGCTAGCATTAAATTTTATATGTACACTAATAAAGTTTGTAAAAATCAATCATACCGTTAACAAGATATGTTAACCTAAAAAATTTTTTGTGGTCTCAGTCATTTTTTCACAAAATTTAGTATCAATCTTCCTGTTTGTTTGAGGAACTGTTAATTTCACAAATGCAGTACTCTATATAGCTTTTTTACGTTCATTTCTGTAAATATATTTATAATAAAAGTGGCAAACTTAATATAAATCCAACACCAACGATACCATATTTCTCAAAAAATAATATAAATAATTAGAAAACCGAAAGCTAGCAAACTGATGTAACACCACAGACATATGCGATCGATGCAGTGGCAGATCCTGTCCCATTCTTTTTGGATCCAAAGCTTGTCCTGTTTCTGAATGTTAAATTCTTGAACTTGATTCATTACTCTCAGAGCTTCAACACCCATAAAAAGACTCAAGTTACTGCGATCTAAAACAAACTTGATATTTTTTGAGCTTTTCCTGTTTTTTAATGTTGAATTCTTGTATTTGGGTGGTTGCTTCACTCTTAAAAACTCAACGAAAATTTGAAATTTTTTTGGTTTGATAATCGACAAGAAATACAAACACCTCAATGCCTTTTTCAGCCGTTTATATTATTTATTAAAAAATGATTTAGTAATAATTTTTTATCGATTTATAATTTATAATGGAATTTTATAACTATACGGTAGACTTGGATTACATCATCTATGTTTCAGTTTAAATGAGAATGAATTTAGACTAGGAAATTTGATCAAATAGTAACAAAAAATGTGACAAGAAGCAAACTAATTGTGATAAGCCTATAACTAAAAAACAAAAAATAAGAAATTAAATTTTACCTGGTTGAGCTTTAGTTTCCCTTAATTTTTGAACCAATAAGCGGGATCGTTCAAAAAACTAAAAAAACAAATGAAATCATATAAAAGACGAAACAAGTATCATAAATAAATCCAATTATTAATAATCAACAGTTTTAAGTGAAATTTAAAAGACGCCTATATGATAAAAAAAGTTTTTCTTTGCCTATAGCCAATTCTCAATTTTTTATCATATTTTGTGCGGCAACTATGATTTTGATCAAACAATGAGCAGATCAATATGTTAATTATCATCGTGATCATTCATCAAAATCATAACAATCATTGTTATTTTGTTACATTGTTATTTCAATAAATTTACCAGCAAACAGTACACAATGGCATAAAAGAACATAACTAACTCAATTCTCTGAGATCAAACTAATAGTTACAAAACATAGTTACAAAACAGTTACAAAATACAGTAACTTACGTTGGTTCCAAAATTTTTGGGAACAAGGCTAAATTTTTTCTTTTTCCATTCTCTCAGCTTTTGCATGCTGGTGTTCATGCAGAATATCACAGGGAGCGTTTCCACAAATAGCCATACCATCCATCTAAAATGTTGTCTCTCAATAATATTTTGATTGTTTTTTTTTCGGTAACGGGAAACGAGGGTACTGGACACAAGGGTACTGGGCTTAAAAAAATTGCGTGCACCACAACTTCGCAGCAAAATCGATTCATTATGAATGGAGGGACACGAGGGTACTGAACACAAAGGTACTGGGCTTAAAAATATTGCGTGCACCCCCTTTGCAGCAAAATCGATTCATTATGCAAGGAGAGACACGAGGGTACAGGACACAAGGGTACTGACGAGCAAAAAACAGAACCTTCCAGCATAAACCGGAATAAAATTATTGCATAACAATAGTTTGTTTTACCTTAAAATCATTTAGCTTGTTTGACTAATTTATAAAGTGCGGGATTATAAAAAAATTATTGAGAGGACATAAAACAAAAAAAAATATTTCATAACATTAAAACATTTTTGTGTTATTTGTCTACATTTTTGTGCATTTTTTATAAAATAAGAGCTAAAGGCAAACCAAACGTAACTGCAACAGTGTGTTCACGTGTTCATTAAACAACTATTTTCTTTTTTTTTATGTCACAAAATAAGAATTATTCCTAAACTACCATCTGAAGTTGATTTCTATTTTAAATCTTTTATTTTCTGAATTGTGATTGGCTGTTACGAGTGACGTTAGATTCTCGTGATTTGAGTGGTTACTTAATGGGGGCATTTTTCAGTCCAACGAACAACTGTTGCAGCCACGTTTGGTTTACCTTTAGCTTTAAAAATGCTGAGAACCTATGAGACGATTTCAAAGATAATAAACATTAGGTTGCTGTTATGCTTTGACTGTGCTGTCAAAACATTTTTGTTGTTATTTTTTGTGGTGCGTAGAAAAAATGAATTCTTAATAATGTCTTTGGAAAAAATAATTGCAAAAATAATTGCAAATAATTCTGCTATTAATAACCTTGCAAAAACATTTTAGTAAAATATTTTTTGGAAAAACAAATTCTTGCCTTTTCTAAAAGTAAATTATTAGGTATCTTTTAAAAGCACACTATTATTAAAATATTATGATAAAGTTTAGCTTATTTTTTGGCTTTTGCTTGGGCTTATGTAGGAAAATAAAGTTTACTGTGCAATGGTGGGGTTTTGAAGACTCCCAAAGATCCGTTGTTTTTACTCACGACTCTATACTTAAATGTAATTGCATAAAATATCAAACATGAAAATTCTAACAATTGTATGTTTTTGGATTTTAATAGAACATTTTGTTTGCCTTGTTTTAAATGATCAACATGGTGTTCAAGTATTCCATAAGCTTAATTAGACTAAAAAAGGCAAAACGATATTTTTTACATTTCGACTACTGAAATCCATTTTTGCAGAAGTTATTTTTTTCCAAAGAGTTTATCAAAAAATCAATTATTTTAATCAAGAGTCGATGAAAAGAGTCTTAATAAAAAAATTACACGTTCGGTATTTTTAAACAAGTATATGTATTAGAAAAAAAAACAGTAAGTAAATAACTTCTCGGCGTTCTCATTCCACCCATGATAGTTTAATATTAATTCTTTAGTTTTTTGCAAAGGCAGGGTTTCGAAGCTCCAGAGCTTGGAGTAAGCTTCAAACATTATTATTGTTTTTATTAAAAAGCCATGGTATAAATTTTGTGTAAAATTACCTTTACAAATTTTGTTCGATTAGTTTTTTTTAAAACTATTAACGAAGTTTTTTATTATTAAATTGCATTATATTTAAGCAAGCAAAAATGCTATTTATAATTAAAAACTAACCGAATTTTGTAACGTTTAATTAATTGTCTACACATTTAAACAATTACAAATTGGTTCGGCTCATTCAATTTAAAAAATTTACATATTTTTGGCAAACGTTTTTTTTTTTTAGCTCAGTACCCTCGTTTCCAGTACCCTCTGTCCTAGAATCTTTTTTTCTAGTGCAAAATATTCCAACCTCAATATTGATATTTAACACCGAGTTTAGGATAATTTATGAATAAAAAACACAGAAAATCGGCAACAACAATAATGTTTATATCAGATTTTGTGGATTTTTTTCTAATAGACAATATTTACAAACATTTCTGAGGATTTTTGTGAGTACAGTTCACAAAATTAAGTAAGCGTGTGCCTATTACTGATGCTTATGGCGGTCATATCG
Source organism: Microlaimidae sp. YZB2_3 (assembly GCA_030248175.1). Taxonomy (NCBI): domain Eukaryota; kingdom Metazoa; phylum Nematoda; class Chromadorea; order Desmodorida; family Microlaimidae; species Microlaimidae sp. YZB2_3. Next base: position 25,854 of record JASAMX010000334.1, read on the forward strand.
GCTTATAGCTTCGCAACTTTATCTCGCAAAGATCCTAAACTTTCCACACAGAAGCGGCAAGGCATAGGAAAAGGGAGATTGTTAAACACATTTTCAGCCAGACCGGATGCATAGGACGTGAAACGTTTTTATATTATTGTATTATGAAAATATTCTATTTTTTCTTACTAACAATATGTTGTATCTATTAGTGTTATATGACGTAACCTTTACAACAATAAACTATTACATTACATTATTGACAGATATCTATTCAAAATAGCCTATTTAAATGGCACACTTATTATCATGACATGTTCCCCATTTTAAATCACGCGAATTAAAATAGAGAACATTCCATTATAATGGAATAACTTAATTTTATCCTGAATTTGAAATAGATAAATTAAAAAAAAATCTTGCATGGATAAAACCATTTTAATTTGGAAATTTGGGATAAAAAACTATCATTTTATGCAAATTATTTACCAGTCGGACAAAATTTTATTTGTTTCAAAAAACTAGTAGTTTTGACAAGTTGTAAATTTAAAACAAAATCAAGAGCTTTCTGTAAAATAGCTGAATAGCCCAGTTCCAAAAAAACTAAGTAACCAGTATTACACTTGTGAGAGTATGTCATTTAATGGCATTAAGTTATGCCATTAAATGACATACTCTCCATTTTAGGCCTCGTTCACAACTGATTCCAGTTCCCAGATCCCAGTTTGTAGATCCCAGTTCTCAAATCCCAGATCCCAGAAACGGCCCGTTCGTACCCACTCCCAGAAACGGCCCGTTCGTACCCAGTGTCGTAGCCACTCCACCAAAACACTTCCAAATTTTCGCCTTAATCTCAAAAAGGAGAATTCACAGACAGCCTTTGTGAACTCTCCGCTTAACACACAATTCCTACCTAAGTTGGCCAAAACCAACTATAGCCATTGGCATCTCAATTGGGGTATCAATGAATACAAATAAGGTAATTAAAGTATAAATACCTAAGCTGGTTCTGCCAACAAGGGTTCCTAATCGGAGAGGTACGACTATTCTTTGAGATAAAAGCGCAAAACAATAATTGCGGAACAAACTGGGCCCACGCACCGGGTGGAGCGCACGTACTGCTATAAGCGACTGTTTTGACATGCGCGGCGAAAGGCGCGAGCTACTGTAATTTGATTACAGCGCATACATTAATATATTTTAAAAATGTTTTAAATTGAATGAAAACATGATTGAACGCGAGTGTAGTGGCCACTTAAGAATGAATTAATATTGTTAATTTAATTGACCCTAAACTGCTCAACGCTATCCTCCACAGAAGTAAGATTTGGTTGTTTAGGGAAAAAGGTAATATTCAAGTTCTTAAAAATGAATTTGAATCCAAATAACTTAAAAAACATTGATTGTCTGGAAAAAGTTCATCAAACGTTTACCAGACGCCTGTATTTAAGATGTTCATTGCCGTACGTTGATTACAGAATTAGATTAACAGAATTAAAGTTAGATAAGATTGAAACCCGCAGACCCCAAACGACCTTATGTTTTGTTATAAATTGCCAAATAATCTAACTGAATTACCCGCAAATAAGTTTTTGACATAAGCCAACAGCACTATAACCAAATCTAATGGTTTTAAACTCTTAAGCAGTTTTTGCCATTTAGATTTATCTAAATTGTTTTTTTTTTCAAACCGTGATTTTAAACTATAAAACAGATTACCTCATGATATAGTTTCCTCAACTTCCCTTGACATTTTTCGGCATAAACAATCATGTTTTATAAATTAATTTTTTTGTGTATTTTTTGCCTTATTATTTCATTTTTTTCATATTATACTACCTTGCCGTTGGATTTTTTTTTGTCTTAATTCGGCTTTAAAATTTATATGAGTTCTTTGTTCTTTATTTTAAAAGGTTTTTGATTCTTTTTTATGTTGTCATATAAGTATGTTACTTTAACGTGATCTTTACAACATTAATTAATATGTAAAGTACATAAGAACATTGCCAATATACATTTCAACAAAAAAGCTGTTTCTTGCTAAATTTAATCGCTAAAATTATGGCTAATATTATAATAGTTCAATTACTGGGATAATTTACACTTATAAAAATGGACTATTAAACTCAAATGCCACCAAGAAGCGACATTACTTAACACTGAGTGCTGTTGGATTAATGCCAGCAGTTCATTTCAAATCCATTTCCAAATACTTGAAATGGTTAAAATGAAAACAAAAACAAAAATAAAAATACCAATTTATATCAGAAAACGTAATTTACTGTGCAGTAGATATTAAAAAAGCATGAAAAAATTACTTTCAGTCATAATATATGTTTTTATGTTTTTTTATTAATATATGCATATAAAATAAATATTAGTTATTTTGTATAAGATTTTGGCCCATTTTATGTAAATTATAAAATAAACTGACTCAATAGCCATTTCCGTTATTGTTTTTTTATTTTTTTAATAATTATTCTGCGCGACGACTGTCGCAACCGCTCTGTCTCTTCCACAGTGCCGTTGAGTTTAATTCGAAATATTTTTTTTAAATATGGTCCTAATCTTGCCATTGCTATACAAATTTTTTTCTTTTACTTATACCCCTATTCACTTTTTAGTTATATCAGAACAATAAAGTTAATAATAGATTCTGAATAAAATTTTATTTTATTGTACCTCGGTGCTGGGTATGTGTAATGCCCTTGTTTTTCCAAATTCATGATAAATATACTGGTACAAATTGCAACAGCGATAATGATAAATTGACCCATATAGAAAATTGCTAAACAAAAAATGTTTGAAAACCAATTTCAATAAGGATTTAATATCATTAAACATGTTGGCCAACATCAAGTTAGCTGCTAGTTGTTTGACTTTAATTACCCTTGATTATTGCAGAAGATGCATATTTGTGATGGGGCCGACGCATAAGAGTACGGCACGAAACAGTACCACAAAATAGTTCCAGGTTTTGCAAAAAAGTATGCACAAAATAGTATGCCACAACACAGTACCGTCAAAAAACAGTACGGCATATAAGAGTCTTGTGTGAATTGCGTTTGCTACACCACGCGACTCAGACACAAAACAGTACTGGCAGGAAAAAGTACTCGCAAAAAAGAGTAAAATATTCACGTTTTGCGTTTGACTCTAAACAGTACTAGCACAAAAGAGTACTGAAGAAATAAAAAAATTTTAATGTTAAAACGATTACTATTAACAGCTGCTTAAATTAATTACAATAGGCACCTTGCACTGGAACTCGGTTTATGCATGAAGTATGCAATATACATAAGCGTCACTATAATGGATAATTACCGTATTTCCTACTTATCTTTTGTTGTATGCAGATTAACCGATCAAAAATCCGCGCGCTTTTGATCGGTTGATCTGCATACTACGAAAGATAAATAGGAGAGACGGTAATTATACATTATGGTGACGCTTATGTATATTCCATACTTCATGTATAAACAGACTTCCAGTGCAAGGTGCCTATAAAAATCAATGAGCAGCGTTTTATACAGCAAACTTTTATTTTTAATAGACTCTTTAATAAAGTTTTTTGAATTTTCTTCGTTTACTAGCCTTGAAAAATGCTCTTAGAATAGAGCAGGAAAAAAAGGCTATTTCTAAAAAAAGGCTTCCCCAGGCGTGAGTTTAGACAGAAACAATGTGGACTAGTCTGGGAAGGACATTATTTACACCATAAGAAATTTGTATTTGATTTGACCAGCTGCCCACTGAATAAAAATTTCTACCATATAATAATTTATTTATACGTTAAACTAATTACACAGCACTGTTGAATTTTTTTAATCTGATGAAATGAAAATTGAAACAATTATACTCACAGCAATTTTTGACAAGCGCGAAATGCCAATTTTTCTATTAGAAAGGTATATATGTATGTGTAAGAAACAACTATAAATTTGAAAAAGTGGTGATTTCGCGCTTGTCAAGATTGCTATGAGTATCTTTTTTTCAATGGTCATTTCATCAGACTAAAAAAATGCAACAGTTCTGTGTAATTAGTTCAACTTATAAATGATTAGGGTAGAAATTTTTATTCAGTGGGCAGCTGGCCAAATCAAATACAAATTTTTTATGGTGTAAATAATGTGCATTTCAGACTAGTCCACATCTTTTTTGTCTAAACTCACGCCCGGGGTTAAATCGCCCATTTTTCCTGCTCTATTCTTAGAGCATTCTTAGGCTAGTTATTATTTAAATCAATAATTTTTTTTAGCAAAAGTCAAAACGTGTTTTATTAGCATTTAAGAACATAGGATTAAAATAAAAAAAATATTTTTTTAATCAGAATAAATCCGGAATGCCCATGTTGTACTACACAATAAATTTCATACACCGTTTGTGTGTTTACTTCTAATTACATAACGACAGAAAAATAAATGGAACAAAAATACTTACCAACACCACCACGGTCCAAAAATTATACTTTAATATGCGTATATTGATTTCTTAAATATGCAAACTTCCATTTGAATCACTAAAATCTGCTAGTTCCTGCACGCAATATCTCAGTATTCTTTTGTGTCGGTACTCTTTTTTTCCAGTACTGTTTCGTGCGTGCTCTTTTGCGAAACCCGCGACTATTTTGTGGCACTGTTTTGTGCCGTACTCTTATGATAGGGAGCCATTTGTGATATTCCATAGATATTCCAGTTTAGTTTGTTGGTGAGAAAAAATGTAGTAGGAGAATAAGCCTTTGTTAAATAATAAATATATATTTATATATTTTATTACTGTTTCGGTAATATAACTGCAGTTATAAGCTATGGTATTTAATTATTTCATCGTAATATAAATTGCAATTATACAATACACACTTTATGCAGCAATATTAAATGAAACATAAAAATGTGTAAAAATATTAATACTTAAAGACTTTATAAACCATATTTAAAGAGTTTTAAGCTGTTAGCATAAATTTTGGCGAATAAAAATGGCTTTAATAATAAAACGAGAATTAGACACTGAATAAAGTAATCAGGTAATTTAACTGTAGTTAGCGTTAAAACGTCGATTCTTAAAAGGCTAATAAATAAAATATTGACTTACTGTGTAATTAGAATTCTTTTTTGGGATTATTGTAAATATATTCCCTGCAAAAAAATGTTTGCAACTTTTATATAAGGTAAAACTTGATTACCACCATCCGAACCCATTCAAAGTTCATGGAAAACAAATTAAGCCCACCAACAAATAATCAAATCGCAACTTATTGCACTAAATTACCTTATGAAGGGATTATAGTAAATATATTCATGTACAAAGATGTTTGCAACTTTTATATAACTTGTTTACCACCATTCGAATCCACTCAAAGTCCATGGAAAGCCAATTAAGCCCATCAAATCACATTGCAACCTTATTGCGATAAGATACCTTCCCTCTCCTGGATAACTGTACTTACTCAGTAACGGCACCACTCTGGCGGAACGCGGCATCATGTCAGTAAGACTGATGATCATCATGGAAAGTGCCAGCAGGGAGTTCAGTCCCATTTCCATCTTTTCTCTCCGAACGCCGTCGGCGTGGGTCGGGGAGAACAGTCCCACCAGGGACACGCAGGTAATCACGCAGGTGGGAATGATCAGCGTGATAGCGTAATACAGCGGGCGACGTTTGACAATAATTTCCATCCTCATCTCCGGGAAAGGAGCCGCGCAGCATGGGTACCAGTTCTGAAACAGTATAGCTGTACCAACAAAAAACACTGAATAAAGCGAAACACTATTTAATATGTCAGAAGTTTTAGAGTTGTATGTATAAATAACATTCATGTTTTTTTTCGATTTAAGTCCTATTCTAGGCTTTTATTTTGGGCTAATGTTTAAATGATTACAGAATAATACCATAGTATTATTTTTCCTTAAGTTTTTTGTAACTTAAGTTTTTATAAACTTTTTAATAGCATAAAAATAATTTTAAAAGTGCGGCTAAAATAAGAAAACATTTTAGTCCACCAAGATTATAAAGCTTTAAAAAATAATCCTTGGGGTGGAAGTATATCGCTATTTTGTGCCGCTCATTGAGGTTCCACTTTGTTGAGCTAGTTAAAAATCAACTTATCTTACGTTATAACCTTCATATTGCTGTAAAACATCACAAGTTAACTATTTTAACAAGTTTAAAAAAAATTGTATTCCTAGGAAACTTATTTATTGATTTATTATTAAAATAAAAGGGTGTTCAACTTAAATTAGTAATTTCAAAAAGAAAAAACCAGAAAATAGTTTTATTGGGCAAGAATATTTATTAATTGAATCCTAATTTTTGTTTACAGTTAATATACTTCTTATTCTCTGTAACCTACTTGCTCATAAAAACAAATTTATTAACGTGTCATTGCATTAAAACAACGCTGCGTAACATAAAACAAAAATTCTATCATCAAATTATAAAAAAACTAAAGCAGCAAACCAAACTTACTACTACTACTCTAGCTTCAGCTTTGATTAATTCGAATTCTGCGTTTTCATTATATGCTGACAAGTCAGTCCAGTTTTTACGTTTCTTAATATCCATTCCATGTCCGTCAATACCCCAGGAACCCATTATTAACTCGCAAGTTTGTACATCGATTGGAAAATACTACAAACCATTTAACAATTTAAAAAATATAATGATTATTTACAAGCTAACCGTTCCTCAAGGTATGTTTGACCGGGATAGAATGTTTCAATGAAACTTATTTCTTATTCAACACCAGCACAACGTCAAAAGTTATTATTTTATCAAGAAATCAAATATGGATTTTTAAAAGTTCCTTACATCCTGCATTTCAAAATTTAATATTACATGGTTATTTCGAATTCTCTTCATTGTCAATATCTTGGGTGATTCATAAAGCTTGGGTGATTCATAAAGCTTGGGTGATTCATAAAGCTTGGGTGATTCATAAAGCTTGGGTGATTCATAAAGCTTGGGTGATTGATTCATCATTCAGCTCGTCAATCCGACGCGGAGCGTCGACCGGGGGTTTGGGGGTGCACCCCCAACCGCCGGAGGTGAAAATTTTTGGAAATATGCCCTTAAAACTGCTTAAAAATTGTGTCCAACGAATCATATGGCAATAGATTTAGATGAGTATCAATAACCTGAAGCTTTATCAATTTGTTTGTTACTCTGGTAGCAGCACCAAGCCGACGCAAGGCGGCGGCCGGGGGGTCTGGTGGGTGTCCCCCCTACCACCAGAGGCGAAACTTTTTTTAAATAAGCACTAAAAACTGCTTAAGAATTGTCTCCAGCCAATTACATAAGCATAGATTTACTTTTGTTTTTATAACCTAATTCCTAAAAAATTTGTTTGTTACAGCTTTAAATTAGTATGATGTTAAAATTTTGTACTATATCCAAATAAGCTTTTTTCCGTATTATTAAATATTATCCGTATTAAATAATTCTATTAATATTAAGAAACAACTTGATTTATATATAATTGGCTAAAGTATTTGAAAATATGCGCGACTGAAAGGTGTTTGTAACTTACAAGCAAAAAGTGCCGTTGAACAAATAAAAAGAAAAAGTGTCACCTTCCTGCGAAGCGGGGAAAATTTTTACAATGTAATTTTATGCATTTAAGATGCACTATATTTTCATATCCTGAAAATAAAAAAGTAAAGGGGGAACCCTTACAAAAATGGCTGGCTTCGCCAGCCAGGGGGGAGCGGACCGCCACCCCCTAACTAACTATAGAAAAGGCCAAAAGGGGGGGGGCGGTGGCTCCCCCCCGCCCCCCTATATACGCTACTGATATATATATATATATATATATATATATATTTCATGTCACTCGTTATAGTGTTTTATTTTACCTTTATGTTTATTGTGCATGTAGACTGAATAATGGCGGGATACAAAAAAGATATGTCTCCATTATGATTAACCAGAACGTACAATTTTCGTTTCCGTACATGATCTATTAATCTCAAGCTAAAATTAGATTTTATTTTAACTAAAAATTAAATTTTAATTTCAACATCAGTTTAATATTAATATTATACTATTTCTACCCAAAAACTAGTTTTTGCACATGCGAAATTATTAAAACTTATATTTTAAATTTATTGTGTTTTTTTACTATTTGTATTCATTGCAGAATGAAAAAAATTAAAAAAGAAAAAAAAGGTCATTCAGACAAAATTTTGCATATGTTTTGAGTGTTTTTTTTGTAAATTTTTTGAATTTTTTTGAACACGCACACACATAAATCAACAGACTGCTTTGGGTTTGAAATGCTAATGAACAGAACAACCCACCAAACAATCCAAATTAAAGTTCTAAATAAAATCAAAAACAAATAGGCCTGTTTTATAAAAACCTTTGCAAATTTTCATTTTACAAATCTACGCCCATTTTTTTTAAAATACACGATAAAGGTTTTTCGACTTGTAATCTAGGGGGAGCATCTGCGTTTACTGCTCTGCGCTGATTGGTCACAGCCACGTCATTTCATCTCCGCTGACCGATCAATATTTGCCCTGTCGTATATCTTCTATCATGTAATTCACAAAAAATTGGCGGAGATTTGTAAAATGCAAATTTACAAACGTCTTTATGAAATAGGCCCCTGGTGCATAAAGCAGTTGTTTGTCATAAAATTTGACTAAGTAGGTTAGAACATTAGGGCGATGGCCTAGTTGTGATATACAAATGGCTATATAACTAACATTATTTTAATAAAAACCAAGCACCTGGAGATGTGGACTTTGATTTTATGATAAAAGTTGCTACCTACACCAGATATAGACCTCGGATAGGTTATCTACACTTTGTTAATTTTTAGTAACTATATTCTTTTAGCTGGTGGGAACCGAATTTTTACAATAAATAACAATACAGTCGATAAAACTTAAATTCCAATCATGTCTATAGCAACGTTTCGGCGATATCAAATCACCATCTTCAGGCACTTTTATAATACTACGGTAGTTAAAGCAATTAAAACATAAAACACAAGGAATCGCAAGGAATGGTACATCACACAAAAAATAATAATTTAAAACATAGATGATATACCTTAGAAATAAAATATTTTAGAATTAAAAAAAAATTATAAAACTATTAATGAAAGATTGAAATAATAAAGAAAAAGAACTTTTTGGGAATAAAACATTTGAAATATAATTTAAAACAACAAGTTTTGAAAAAAAAAACATTAACATTAAGAAGCCCGTAAAACACAAACTATAGTTGATACATAATGACAGAATTGAAACGATTGTGAAAAAAGGAAGTTTAAAAAACACTAAAATTTTTTTGCAAAATTAATAATCTTAAAACGTCTAGTTAATTAAAGGGTTAAAATTTTTGTTAAAGTTGTTATTATTGAAACCGGCAATGTTTTATAATATCATACTTGTTGTACGTCACGATGTCAGGGAGCCACATTGAAGAAATAGGAGCATGTAAATAAGTTCTTCCACCGTAATCTTTTGGGTCCCAATTCAACAAATAGTCCTTCCAATACTAAATAAACAATTTAATTATAGTTTTGGGTGTCACTGAAAATTTAAGAAACAAAGAACACGTTAAAATTTTATTGTTTAACATGAAGTTGTTCATGTGTATGTTAATAAATAACCTAGGGAAAAATTATAATATATAAACTCTGTACCACAAAAACACCCGAAAAACAAATTACAAAACAAATAATTAAAACCCCACTAATGAAACCATATACAATACAGCACAAAAAATACCTTTTTTCCCTAAAAAAAATTTTTTTAAATTTGAATCATTGCGTTTATAGTGTTATATTGTATTTTTAAAATACCCGTTAAAATTTCAGTGACTGACAAAAAACTGCGAGCAATCTGTGTAAACAAGTAAGCTGTGTAAACGTAATACTGACTTGGAACCTATATTAAATATTGTAAAAATTGTAAAAAAAAATGCAAATACTTTCAAAAAACTCGAAAGTAGTTTTCAAATAGGAAAATCGAGCTAATCAAAAACCGTAGTGCTCAAGCCCATATTTTATTGAGTATCGATCGCCTACGTGTAGAAGAAACTTTTAAATCATGTTGTTCATAAGACGTATCATATATATAAGACGCAAAAACTATCTACCAAAACAAAAAACATATATATTTACAGGTCAGATTTAGGTTTTGGCTGGGGACTTTTACTGCGAACTCCAAAGTATCGGGCGGCTACTAGAGCAATTGCTTTTAAAGCTGACAGTCAGATCAGGGTATATGAACTATGAACTCAACGAAACATTAATAAACACATTTGCTAAAAATGTTTCAGCTGGCAGTAAACCATAGGGTGCACTGTTCGCCCCTAGTTTTCGAGGCCCCCACTCTCTCAGCTCATTTGGTAGTTGGCTATTAGCAAATATTTAGTAATGGTTTACCAAATAATTAGTAGTGTGTACCAAGTAAAATGTAAAATGTGAAAAAATTACCAATTAATTAGTAGACTATGGTGTATCAAATAATTCGTAAATAAAATAAACGCGTTAAAGTTACGAAAATTTTAACCTTTAATTAACTAGACGTTTTAAGATTATTAATTTTGCAAAAAAAATTTAATGTTTTTTAATTTTACCTTTTTTTCACCAATCGTTTCAATTCTGTCATTATGTATTAACTATAGTTTGTGTTTTACGGGCTTCTTAATGTTAATGTTTTTTTTTTTCAAAACTTGTTGTTTTAAATTATATTTCAAATGTTTTATTCCCAAAAAGTTCCTTTTCTTTTTATTATTTCAATCTTTCATTAATAGTTTTATAATTTTTTTTAAATTCTAAAATATTTTTATTTGCTAAGGTATATCATATATGTTTTTAAATTATTTTTTTTTGTGTGATGTACCATTCCTTGCGATTCCTTGTGTTTTATGTTTTAACTGCTTTAACTACCTTACTATTATAGAAGTGCCTGAAGATGGTGATTTGATATCAGCCCAAAACGTTGCTATAGACATAATTGGAATAAAATTTTTATCGACTGTATTGTTATTTATTGTAAAAATTCGGTTCCCACCAGCTAAAAGAATATAGTTACTAAAAATTAACAAAGTGTAGATAACCTATCCGAGGTCTATATCTGGTGTAGGCAGCAACTTTTATCATAAAATCAGTCATAAAGTCCACATCTCCAGGTGCTTGGTTTTTATTAAAATAATGTTAGTTATATATCCATTTGTATATCACAACTAGGCCATCGCCCTAATGTTCTAACCTACTTAGTCAAATTTTATGACAAACAACTGCTTCATGCACCAGGGGTCTATTTCATAAAGACGTTTGTAAATTTTCATTTTACAAATTTCCGCCAATTTTTCGTGAATTACATGATAGAAGATTTACGACAGGGCAAATATTGATCGGTCAGCGGAGATGAAATGACATGGCTGCGACCAATCAGCGCAGAGCAGTGAACGCAGATGCTCCCCCTGGATTACAAGTCGAAAAACCTTTATCGTGTATTTTACAAAAAATAGGCGGAGATTTGTAAAATGAGAATTTACAAAGGTTTTTATGAAACAGGCCCCAGGACCGGATCTTTCTTATGTTATTTGTTTTTGATTTTATTTAGAACTTTAATTCCGGACTGTAAGAGAATTGTTTGGTGGGTTGTTCTGTTCATTAGCATTTCAAACCCAAAGCAGTCTGTTGATTTGTGTGTGTATTCAAAAAAATTAAAAAAATTTACAAAAAACATTGAAAACATATGCAAAAATTTGTTTGAATGACCTTAATTTTTTTCTTTTTTAATTTTTTTTTATTTCGCAATAAATACAAATAGTAAAAAAACACAATAAATTTAAAATATAAGTTTTAATAATTTCGCAGGTGCGAAAACTAGTTTTTGGGTAGAAATAGTATAATATTAATATTAAATTGATGTTGAAATTAAAATTTAATTTTTAGTTGAAATAAAATCTAATTTTAGCTTGAGATTAATAGATCATGTACGGAAACGAAAATTGTACGTTCTGGTTAATCATAATGGAGACATATCTTTTTTGTATCCCGCCATTATTCAGTCTACATGCACAATAAACATAAAGGTAAAATAAAACAATATAACGAGTGACATACAAAATATATATATATATATATATATATATATATCAGTAGCGTATATACAGGGGGGCCGGGGGGGCCACCGCCCCCCCCCCTTTGGCCGTTTCCACACTCAGGGGGGCGGCGGTCCGCTACTGGCTGGCGAAGCCAGCGAGTTTGTAAGGGTTCCCCCTTTCTTTTTTTTATTTTTCAGGATATGAAAATATAGTGCATCTTAAATGCATAAAATTACATTGTAAAAAATTTTCCCCGTTTTTTACCTTCGCAGGAAAGTGACACTTTTCTTTTTTTATTTGTTCAACGGCACTTTTTGCTTATTTAAGTTACAAACACCTTTCAGTCGCGCATATTTTCAAATACTTTAGCCAAATTATATATAAATCAATTTGTTTATAAATATAAATAGAATTATTTAATACGGATAATATAATAATACGGAAAAAAGCTTATTTGGATATAGTACAAAATTTTAACGTAGTACTAAATTAAAGCTGTAACAAACAAATTTTTAGGAATTAGGTTATAAAAAAAAAAGTAAATCTATGATTTTATAATTGGCTGGAGACAATTCTTAAGCAGTTTTTAGTGCTTATTTAAAAAATTTTCGCCTCAGGAGGCTAGCGGGGGAACACCCCCCAGACCCCCCGGCCGCCGCCTTGCATGGCTTGGTGCTCGGTCCCTTCCACAGTAACAAACAAATTGCTAAAGCTTCAGGTTATTGATACTCATCTAAATCTATTGCCATATGATTCGTTGGACACAATTTTTTAAGCAGTTTTAAGGGCATATTTCAGGAAATTTTTTCACCTCCGGCGGTTGGGGGTGCACCCCCAAACCCCCGGTCGACGCTCCGCGTAGGATTGACGAGCTGAATGATGAATCAATCACCCAAGCTTTATGAATAGCCCAAGCTTTATGAATCACCCAAGCTTTATGAATCACCCAAGTTTTATGAATCACCCAAGCTTTATGAATCACCCAAGATATTACAATGAAGAGAATTCGAAATAACCATGTAATATTAAATTTTGAAATGCAGGATGTAAGGAACTT